>PVIU01002263.1:0-178285 GCA_004026605.1 Ondatra zibethicus | reverse complement strand
TGTGACTGTAAAAATTGCACAAAGTAAATTTCAACACCAGAACACCAGAATTATATTATCTGTTAGTAGATATTTATTTCCCCATCACAAACCTTTTTACTTCTTAATTAGTAATTTACCCCTTTGTATTCTAAACATTCAGTGATGTGTCTATTTTTATATTTATTTTTTACAAATAAAGGAACAGACTCTTATCTACCTACTACGTGTATCAATTCATTTTAGAAAAACAAATTCATTAAGTGTTACTTTGACAAGAGCCCTTGGAAATCAAAAGGTGAAAAGACCCAGGTGTGATCCTTTTCTATCATGAAGCTTAGTTTACCAGAAATGATGGGGTTTAATTAGATAATAATATGTATAATTAGTTAGGTTTTATAATATGAAAGAAAGGTACAATGAGCTGCAAAAATAAAACTTACTAAGGTGGTTATCCTTAATAAATGCTAAAAGATAATTAAGCATTTAATGGACAAGAGATGTGAGGTTTACAAATATAAGATGCAGCCATAACCCAATAGAGAGAATGAGAGAATAGATGCTTATACTATGTGAGAGAAATTAACAGCATGAAAGACTGTGTGATTAAGTTGAGAACAAGGGAAGGAGGCAGTAAGCTGACACTTAAAGTAGAAAAGACTGGGACCAAGTCGTACTGTGTCATGAAGAACTGGTTTGAAATTCACTGAAGAAATAAAGTTATACAAAATTTTCAGCTATGGAATACATGATATGACTTGTAAAAACAAATCAGTAGTCTGATTACAGTAAGTAAAATAGATTCAGTAGAGGTGATGATATGGGGGATTATACTAAAAGTTCATGACATCACTGTAGATTAGGAGGGAAATGATCACAGGACGTGGCAGATGTTTACAAGGTCACCATGGCAAGCTGGCTAGCTGGCTCCAAGGAGAGCAGAATGTCATGGCACTATAGTGTGAATGTTTGTGAATCCACCCCCAAAATCTCATCTATTGACAAGCTAGACTTTAAAATGGTAGGTTTAAAACTACAGCCTTAAAGAGATGTGTTGACAGGGTTTCTGTCCTGTCTGGTTCCTACAATCATTAAGACCCAAAGAAATCACACAGAGGTTTACATTAGTTATAAACTGATTGGCCCATTAGCTCAGGCTTCTTATTAACTCTTATAATTTATATTAGCCCATTATTCTTGTCTATGCTAGCCACATGGGTTGGTATCTTTTTTCAGCCGGGCAGTCGTATCTTGCTTCTTCTGTGGTGGGCTCACAACTGCAGAGGAATGGGTTTCCTTCTTCCCAGAATTCTCCTGTTCTCGTTGACCTGCCTCTACTTTGTCTGGTTGTCCCACCTATACTTCCTGCCTGGCTATGGGCCAATCAGCATTTATTTAAAATATAATTGACAGAATACAGACCATTGTCCCACACCAGAGATGATTAGGCTCTGAGCCCAGAGTCTTCATGGTAGGAATGAGTACTTTTATGAAGGAAACTCCAGACTAAGCCAGTTCTTTCACCATTTGGGACAGCAACTGTGAGCCAGGAAAGTGGCCCTCACCAAACATTCAGTATACTGGCTCCTTCACCTTAGATTTCCCCATTTGCAGCCCTGTGAGGAGGAAGAAGTTTTTGTTTGTAAACCATATTGAGTGAAGACCATGAAACAGATGTAGCAAGTAAGCTAATAGTGGAATATCCCACAGTGGAAATTGCTAAAAACATATCACACATGTGGAGAAATATTAGATATGATTAAGATGGAATTCATCAATTTCAAGTGTAAAATGGACTTTTCAGGGCTTGACTCAAAGGGTAAGTAACAATTAGAAATATAAATATCAGCAACACATAGCCACAGAGAAAACAGATCTTTCTGAATGTATGGAGAAATTCCTCCACCTAAGTCATAAGGGTGATTTCGTCTATCACCATATTAATTGCCAGAGTATACTCACTAAAAAGTGTCAGATATTTTAATCTGATTTTGATCTCTTTTATCTGTATTTCTCAGAGTGAATGCATTAATTTCTCATTATTGTTCTCTGCATATCTTGTTTTAGAAGTATTTGTGAAATTTCTACTCAATTCAGTAAATATGTATTAGGCCCCCACAAAACAATTTTCAAGATACTTCAGTAGGTATAAAGTAGTTAGCATTAAGTGACTTGCATATGCTTTTTATATCTTTAAAATTAGCATGGATTAAAAATTATTAGCCTAAGTCAATAAGTATACAACAACTACAAATGATCATGCTAACTTCTGAAGCCTCACGAACATATCACCTCTGGGAGCATCAGAACTGTTCTGACTATGGATAAAGTTTTAAAAGAGTTTGGTATTTTCTAAGATCCACCTAAATCCTACAAAGGTTAAATAGATAAACTATGAGGGGACATGATAAATAGCACTATCTCCAGTTTGTACAAGTTAGAGATAATAGCGTAAATTGTCTCTATTCCCCTGCATCATCACTAAGAATTTATTTGCTCAGAAATCTATGCTATATTAAAGAGCCATGAAACCACATGTGATTATTTGTTATATCTTGTAGTCATATCATTGTAGAATTCACAGTAGCATATGATGTGTTGCAATCCAGCAGGCTCCTTTCTTAGGGAATATAGGAAGCAAAGATTCATCTCCTTAGTCTAGTAATTTTATGACAGCATGTTAAAGAATACCACAGATACTTACATTGAAATTAGCTTAGGTACATAGAGACAGATGAGAAGACACGTAAACTGAGAAGTCCAGATTGCCCTGGAAAGTCCTTAGATACTATCTGCTGAACAACCTGGGGATAAGTGTCACTAGACAGTGTTCCATTCCTCACTACCTACCCCCAGAGCCTTCCAAGTCACGCTAATTTAATCACTCTGCAGCAGGTTTCTTATGGTTTCTGATAGGTGTAGAGCTGTACCATAGTGTTTAGTTAAGCAAAAGAGGAAATATTATGACATATTTATTGTTCTAGTTTTACCTAGATGTCCCCACAGCATAACAAAGAGGTTTATTCTTACCTTCCCTAAGTGAAATTCCATTTTTAAAAATCATTTCATTTCCATATTTATCATGTTATATTCTTGTTTGTTAACCTTAGCAGATATGGAAAGTTAGGTCAACTACCGTATAAGAATCATTTCATAAAAATGTACCCCTTTGCGTTAGGGGACTTTCTTGACTTATGTTCATTCAAATGCTCTTAATTTGACCAAAACTAAGTTTTCAAAATGTTAAAAACAAGAGACTATAATGGTATATTCTTAGTGTACACTTTATGCTTAGAAATGGCTCTGCTTCCATGGAAGAGCAAGTTAGAGAGGGAGAAGTGAGCCGGGAAGTTAAAATCTATGGCACAATGTTGAAATCTCCACAGGTAAATGCCTTAATATTGATCTTTCATATGGCTGGAGGAACTGTCACAATGATCTATTGACTTATGTGCCTGGAGATGACGGTGATAGATTCTTTCTCCAGATTGCATTTCCCCACATAGGATTTTATAAAACTATAGCTAGCCTTAGTTTGAAAGGCACATTATGAGAGCTGATGTATTTTCTGTGATTTGATATACAGATATACTGGGTTCAGTTTTATTTTTTTTTACCTCATTTCAGATTGTATATGGGTTTATTGAAACTGATAAAGACAAACAAATATAAGTAGAAATTAGAAATATGAACCTGAGATGAGAAAAGCCATGGTTTGAAGGAGTTCCAGAGTTATGTTACCTATGAATGACCCAATCTAAGCATACTTAGCATTCTGCAGAATGAGAGAATGACAAATTTGTAAGAAATACTTAAAATCTACCCTGACCATATTGATTAGAAATCTGCTTGGAGTATGAGGGGTACTTTATGAGCTGTGCTTTCCTGGGACACTTTGGTATATGGTGGGAGTATTTGGAGACTTTTGAAGTAAGTGGAATTTGCTACAGCTTAAGGCCATGGGAATTCTACTACGATTGCTTTCTTCCATCTTAGAGCTTTAGTGATACAGTGATACACTGCTGCTTTACAAAATAGGGGCCAAAGCTATCGCCAGTGTTTAGGATCTTTCCGTACCAAGAAAGGAATATAAAGTAAAGCTGTAAGTAATTTAATTTTCATCTATGGAGTGCTTAATTCTTTCATGGTATGTTTTAGCTATTCGTATGATATATGACTTATTTTGTTTTAGATATCCATATGGTATCTATTTATCTTACTGGTCACAGTGAAATTAGTAGAAACAGTCATACTACACTGTTCACTCAAAAGTAAAACGTGTATTTTTCTTACACAGAATGAAATAATGAAGATCCTTAAAGGCTATTAAATTATTACTGCAATGAAATTTGAAATTTGCCTAATAGCTGTAGAAGACAGTGTTTACTGATTCCAGTTTTTATAAATAGTGCAGTTCCTGTGACATCTAATCCCTTTGACTACTATTAACTATGACTGTTTCCATAATTTAGATAATACAATATTAGATTTAGCAAAAAAGTCACTATTATAAAATCTTCTTTTAATTCTTAATTTTATGATAGTGTCTAGCAATAGATACTTGTGTATTTACCATATAATTATTTAAGAGAAGAATTGAGAATATGTAAACAGAAATATTGATAAGGAATGTTATCATGTACAAGAGAAATTTAGGTGGATGCATTATTTTCACAAACTAACTAGATTTGAGATTTGATTGTTTATCTTTCCCTATTGTTTAACAGCTCCTTAACACAATTATAGTATTGATAAACTGAAAGGCCCCTCTAAAAACCATCAGTTTATCTTTCTAACATATGAAAGTCCAATACTCTTCATTTTCTTACCTGCTCTGAGAATATCAGCCAAGTTATTTATTAGTTTTGTTATTTATTTATTAGTTATTTGGCGTGTGTGTGTGTGTGTGTGTGTGTGTGTGTGTGTGTGTGTGTATGTCGCTGCCATGATGCAAGTGTAGAAGTCAAAGAACAGCTAATGAAAGTTGGTGTCTCCCCTTCCCCATGCAGGATTCCAGGTTCTAACTCTAGTGATCAAGCATTCCAACAGGTGCCTTTGCCAGTGACCTTTCTCCAGTTCTGAGCATTTGTTACTTTAAAACATGGTCAAGGAGGGCTAGCACATATCTCTATGTTCAAATCTTTTATTACATGTAGAACCAAGGAGGGTGAATCTTTTTGCCAGTTACTAGCTTAACGTTCATCATTCTTAAAATGGTCCTTTGAATTAGATGTTTACATCTGTGCTCACAATGTAGTTCATGTTTTTACAGTGAATGTATGTTTGTATGTGTTTGGGTGCACAGGAACAGGGATGAATGTTCATGTATATTTATGTATTTGTTGATATTAAGTTGATATTAAGGCAGAAGTTGATATTAAGTCCTCTCCAGTTGCTCTCTACCTTATTTTTTGAGATGTGGTCTCTCACAGAGCCTGAAGTCCCCTGACTTGGGTAGACCAGTAGGCTGTAGGGATCTTTCTATCTTTGCCTTGGCAATGGTGGGATACAGGCCTTACTGTTATAATTGGGCAGTTTGGGTCAATCTCAGGTCTTCCTGATGGCATGGCAATCACTTTATTTACTAAGCTCTCTCCCCAGGCTCTGTTGTTATTTTAAATGAAGATTTAAGCAGGTAAATTGCCTTATTAAATATATGTTAGAAAATTTGCTCTGGAACTATAAAAGGAAGTAAAATTGGAGAGAGACGGGCTCTAGATACTCCTAACCGAATAAGTTCTCGAGATAGGATGAGGGCACAAGTCATGGCATTGACACTCAGATGGAGAAAGTACTAAGGGACACAGGGCTGTTGTACTGAATTAGTGACTTATAGATTACATTAGATGAAGGAACCAATAGTACTCTATCCCAAAAGTCATCAATCCCATCTTTATAATCTCTAGTTTATTTACAATATTGGTTTAACCATATCCAAACTTGGGTCCCAGTCAGACATACCCAACTCCAGTGCTGCTAAGGCCTTATGTTTTCTTCTGCCTTAGATACCATGGCATGGCATTTGGCAGTTTTGGGAACTTTCTTGGCCATTCTGTCATTTAGCTATCTAGAAAAATCTTATATTTGTAAAACTCTATCTGGACTGCTAGGAAGTCTTGGAAAAATATTCGTAATAACATGCAGTGTTATATCTATGTTCCACGTGAGTTCCTAGCCACCCAGTTTTTCCTTTTTTTCTCATGATGTGATCCCTTCCTATTGTCAGAAGTAGCTCACGTGCTCTTCACTGTTCTTTCCTCTGCAGTAGGTTTTATACAAGGCTTTGTTGATATAGTAAACTATCAAAGCTTTCAATACATTCTTTCCTCAGCAACTTATTTCCCTGTATTCATTAATATCTATATCTCGGAGGGCAGGAAGACTATTCTTCCTGGTTTTGTTAGTGTTTCTCAGAAGCAGGCTCAGGTCTCACCACTTCAGAGTAGAGTTTTCTGAACAATATTCCATTTCTTATTGCCTTACAGGCGGCATGAGGCCCTCATTGCCCCTTGATTCTGATGATCATGGGTGTTACAGTGTGATCATATGGGCTGTGACTATAGTATGTAGGAAGGAATTATGTTTTATTTAGCTTAACATAGATTATCCAGTATTTTGTGCTATCTGGGCCCTTAAAACATCTTCTGAATCATTTGAACAAAGAAATGAATAAATGTCACTGTTAAAACTATACTGTATTGTGTGCAATTTGGTTGACAATTGAAGCAATTTGTAGGCATATTTTCTAAAACATCTGTTCTGTTTCAGACAGTGAAACAATGTTAAATTATGTTCTCTATTTTCTCCTTTGTTGAGATAAAATGGAAAAGTAGGAATTGTAGGGATGTAAAGCACACTGCTTTTTATTTGTTATTATACATAGTGGAACAGTCAGTAAGCTCATGCTAATTGCTATCTCTTCATATAATACTTAGTAGTAAATGTCTACATATCTATTTGGTGATAAAGAATTGAAGATCTATCTTCTGAGAGAATTTTAAGTCTTCAGTATGATACATTGCATCATCAGGGAATCTGTTCTTATTACTTCTTATATCAGTTTGGCTTATTGTTTTCTCTAAGGATTGAGCATTTCCCTGGCTAAAAATGAACAGTCTACTCAGAATTCTTTGAGGTGAAGTTTTATTTGAGAATGACTTTAGTTCTCTCATGTCTTTTCTTGCTATGTTTCAAGTTCTAGTCATTTTATCATTCAACCTGGTAAGAGCAGTCCATCAGGTCTCTAACAAGAGAACAATGACATAAAAAGGGAAATCTATACCATGAGCAGGTCTTATATCAACCTTTTCAGATTAATTCACCTTCTGTTCTCAATGTCTAACCCATCTTGACCAAATCAATCAAAAAGCTATTACTTTCATACTTGGAAGTGTTGCTTTCAAAAATCAATAAAAACACAGCTCATTTTTAATATGCAATATATTAGAAGAATGAAATTCCCATTGACTTGAGGTGAAAATTTAAGAAAGAGGGTTCAGTATTTATGTGTGTTTGTGTGTGTGTGTGTGTGTGTGTGTGTGTAATTCATCACAGGCATTATGATTAATTTCATGATAAAATAATGATTATTGTACAAGTATGTATACTGTGTATGTATAAATTTAATTTAAGAAAAATGGTGAATTGTTGCTGCATAGAGAATTATTATTACTCATGTCATGCATCTCAGTCATTCAATGATAAATTGGTATCTTTCTTAAAGTTCTAACCACAGTTGATAATTCTGTATTATAAAACATTGTCCAACAAAGCATCTCTAGAAAAAAATGGATTTAATTTATTCATAGGAACAGTAAAAATATCATGCTATATAACTTTTAAATATCTTTCATTAAGGAGAATAAGTAGAAACTATGTCTTCTATTGGCAGATGATTAACTGGATTGAACATGTGCATGAATAAATATGTTTCCTGTCATGCTGTAATCACTGTTTATCTGCACTTCTACTGCAGTTAGGCACACTTCTAAATTTGAAACTTGAGCTGGGAAGTTGTTGACTGAGTTTTCTGTCCTGCCTGGTTTCTGTCCTCCCACCAGGTCCCAAAGAAATCACACAGAGGTCTTTATTAATCATAAACTGATTGGCCCATTAGCTCAGGCTTCTTGTTGACTCTCATAACTTACATTAGCCCATTATTCTTATCTGTGTTAGCCACATGGCTCAGTACCTTTTTCGGTAGGGCAGGTCACATCTTCCTTCTCCTGTGTCTGGGCAGGACTGGGGAGGAGTAGGCTTTCTCCTTCCCAGAATTCTCCTGTTCTCATTGACCTGCTTCTACTTCCTGTCTGGTTGTCCCGCCCTTACTTTCTGCCTGGGTACTGGCCAATCAACGTTTATTTAAAACATAATTGACAAAATATAGACAATTGTCTCGCACCAGGCAGTGGTGGCACATGCCTTTAATCCCAGCTCTCATGAGGCAGAAGAGGTGAATCTCGGTGAGTTCTAGGCCAGCCTGGTTTACAAGAGCTAGTTTCAGGACAGGCTCCGAAGCTGCAGAAAAACCCTGTCTTGAAAACAAACAAATAAACAAACAAAAAGCAAAACAAAACAAACAAACAAGAACAAAAATAACAACAAGAACAAAAATAAACTTGAGAAGATGATTAAGATCAACTTTTGAGTAAGATTTGTTTATCCATTTCTTTTCATTTGAAAATATGTAATGAAAAAGCTGGGGAAACGGTTCAGTTGATGAAGTATCTGCCAGGCAGACTAGTACTGGAATTAGGATCCCTGTAACCAAATAGCAGGCAATGTTAACATAAACACTGTTGTAATTCTAGCACCTAGGAAGCGTAGACAGGGCACTCTGGAGCAAACTCCCTAACTGGGTTGGTTGGAATGAACAAGTTCCAGGCTCTGTTAACAACCTTACCCCAATAAAGACAAAGTAGGAGATAATCTGGAAAGCCCCAACGTCAGCTGTGGGCCAGCACAAGCACTGGCACTTATGTGTCCATGAAGACGGATGCTAAAAAGAAATCCCACACTAGCTCAGAATTGAGTAAAATGAAGGTATTTATTTAGGGGTGGACTCACAGATCTCAGTCCTCTGCTCAAATGGGAAAACAACTGAATCCAGCAGCTGGAAGAGAGAGTGGGCGGGCGCTTTGCATAGGCACTTGTACGATAAGAGGCCACACCCAAGTGCGTGGGTAACTTAAAGGCTACTTGCTGAAGGATTTCCTACAGCATGTACATGCACTCCTTTCACTTACATTGCATCAAAAATGTGTGTGTGTATAATGTACACACTAACGCATACTACATGCGTCAACACGTGAAAGAATGAAAGTCTAGGTTGCTTATATGAGATATGTATAATCATACATAAAGTAAGCTATTCTCTTGACAGGAAGCCTTGGCACCTGTTCTGAGAGTCAAATGAGTGTTATGTTTGGATTATCAACATATTGGCTAATGTTTACTCTGTCGTTGAAGTCATTTTTAACTGATCATTCATGAACTTTCTGTATTGTTTCTTTGAATGTTGTCACATGGTCTTAGAAGAGAAGCTTTAAGTCATTAGAAGCTGGCAGTTTTCAGTGGAGTGTGTGTGTGCTTCACCATAAGATAGAATTGGGTTTGTTATATGTGTAATAGATGAATTTTTACTGTATGATGGATAGCTGCTCATTCTGTTAATGGCATCTCATTTATCAAGTGCTTTTGATATGGTTGATCACAGGATGGTGCCAACTCAATTTGGGAGTATTAACAAAGGTGAAAGTGACATGGGTTTGAAGTTTCACTAATATATATTTTCTCCTGTTGAGGGTAGGATGAATTGTATTATTTGTTCAGACACCTTTCCACCTGGGAACTAAGCTGCCAACTTTCTTGTCCTGTCAACCATATCTTGTCAGTATTAGCTGAAATAGAGACTTCAGTTTCTAGGTGATTTTTCTATGTCAGGGAAAATTTATGACTATAACTCCCCATTCTTTCTGGAAAGTTACAAGTATCAAATAACTTTGTTAAGAAAATGAGATGGATTTCTGGTCTTCTGGTTAAGAAAGCTCTCTATTGCCTCCCTGTCACACTGATGTAATTAATAGCTTGTAAATTGAAAAATAAAACAAAACAATCAAATAAAAAAAGCAAGAAACCTAGGAAACTGAAAATAAACAACAATAGTAAGATATTGAAGGGTAGTCAAGTAGAAAGGCATTTATTCTGACTTTGGTTTCTGTTGCCTTTTTTCAGTCAAATTAGAACAATAATAAAAGAAAACAATCAAGAAAAATTGGTACAAGGGAAAAATTAGAATCACACAGTTAAGATTATCCTAAAACTTGTGTAAAATAATTATTTTTAAAACATCACAAAATTTTGAGATGAAATATGAAAGTCTAAGAAATAATAAGATAACATAGAAATAGCTCAACTACTCACTTGTTTGAACTTATCAACATTGCACTTTTAAAGATTTGGATGCTTTTGACTCTAACATATTTCATATGTTGTTGTATGTGTATTACTTCCTAATAATATTAGAATATATATTAATAAAGTGATCATGTATTTTAATTTATAGAACTAATAAAAATTTTAATTGTCATTTTTATATATCAAACCATTTAAATGTATTAAATTTCCTTACATTTCAACAGTGTTTAAGGCTGTGACATTAGACAATATCACAGGCTCCCTGGGATCTGAAAAAAAAATTAGACTCAATGCCATTCATAATTTCTTCACCTCCTTTTGTGCTATTTGATTTGGTAATAAAACTCTTCTTAATATTTATTTTGGCACTAGTTAATGTATTTGTGAATTCTAAAAATATCCTGTCATTTTCCCCTGTTACAGACCTGACAATCAGGAAGCTAATTCCTTTTTAATTTAGCTATCTTTCCTTCCAATGTTCATCGCTAGATTATTTGCATGTTATGATCATTGAAAGTACAAATGTTTTTTTTTTAAATTTCCTATGATATACTTTTCTTAGATTTATAGACAGATATATTTGATGGTCCCTGGTTTACTCTAAATATGTCACTTCTTGAGCCTGGTGCAGATTAGATTATTAGCATTTGCTTTACTTAATAGGTTTTTGCTGTGGAACAATACTCTTGTAAACTATAAAGATTTAGCGCTCCTATTGGTTTAATAAAACTCTGATTGGACAGTAGCCAGGCAGAATCATAGATGGGACAACCAGACTAAGAGAATTCAGGGAAGAGAAAAGACAGTCAGTCAGTCTCCACCAAGACACAGAGGAAGCAAGATAAGAATGCCTTATTGAGAAAAGGCCCCGGGCCATGTGGCTAAACATAAATAAGAATTATGGGTTAATTTAAGTTGTAAGAGCTAGTTAGTAATAATCATAAGCAGTTTCCAATTAACATAAGCCTCTGTGTGCTTATTTGGGAGTGAATGACTGTGGGACCAGGCAGAACAAAAACTTCCATCTATAAATGGTATGCAAAGTAGGACAATAATTTTCACATAAAGCCTGAGATATCTATTAAAAAAAAGGGATTCTAGGTAAACAAGAACAGGATCAAGCACAACTTCTTGTTAACTGTCTTTGCTCTGGTAGGCTGTGTTTTCTGGCAGTAAGCAGAGGCATGTCTCCTTCAAGAGAGGCTTTTTGGCTCAGTGATAGTGGCAAAAACTTCCCAGCTGTTTTAAGAAGATCTGCCACTAAACACTTAAATGTCTTTTATGACCAGTTGGTGTAGGATTCTCCTTTGTATGTTGTGATTACCATTAATGAATAAAGAAAACTGCCTTGGCCTGTAATAGAGCTAGCTGGGGAAAACTAAACTGAATGCTGGGAGAAACAAGGCAGAGTAAAGAGCAGAAAAGATGCAAGCTGCCAGCTGGAACCTTGCCGGTAGGCCACGGACCTCATGATAAAATATAAAATAATGAAAATGGGTTAATTCTAGATGTAAGAGCTATCTAGCAATATGCTTAAGCTATTGGCCAAGCTGTCTCCTACAACAAGCAACTGACACCAGTCTTCTTGGTGGTGGCATGGACCTGGAAACACCACAGAGTTAGGGCAGTATGTGTGGATCCTGCCAGTACTTCTGCCTTGAAGCTAGACTCCCCAAAAAAGCTAAGGAATAGTGGGCAGATCAGCTTTCAAAGATACAGCTTTAATCCTAGCCATATTGCTTAGTAGATTAAAGACTCATGGTCAGAAAAAGAGAGAGGTGTACAGTAAAGACAGATTCAGATGGCAAAAACTTCTAAGCAGTTTCTACTATGTTCAAAAATAAGTGTAGGCTTGGGAGAGAAAAATGAAAATAGAGAAAGTCCTTAAAAAATAGAGTAATTGGGTATGGTGGATTATGCCTTTAATCCCAGCACTTGGAAGACAGAGGCAGGCAGATCTCTGTGATTTTGAGACCAGCATGGTCTACAGAGTGAGTGCCTGGACAGCTAAAGATACATAGGAAATCCCTGTCTTAAAATAATTAAAAATAATAATTAAATAAATAGGGTAAAAATCTACAATAAAGATAAAAAATACACAGAGAATCTGGATAATGGATGTTATTGTGTTGTCTTTGAATTATTTGACTGCTGAGAAAGGAGCAACAGTTGCTAAAAGACATTTCATCATAAATGTTTCTGGATTAAACCAACCTATATATTTTAAAAAATCTTGACTTCAAAATATAAGTCAAAGGATATGGTTACTTTGAGAAAGAGGTTCTGCCTTTGTTTTCCCAGGAAAGAGACTGTGGATTCATTCTGGATTATGAAAAATAAGGTTTGATCAAGGAAGATCCCCTGAAAAATCTTTGATAGGAGCAAATGGTCCAACATTTTAAAGCACCTCTGTTGAAATTTGTTCTGAATTCTATATCCAGAACAGCTCTAGACTGCTGACTGATATGGTCAAGCCTCACAGTACTCCATTCAGAACATGACCATAATCCTAAATTTTTTTAGATCCTCATAAAATTATCAGTGACCCAATCAGCAGGTTATAGTCTTGAAAACTACATCCACATTCTCCGAAAAATGGATTATGGAGATTTGTCTTTGTTTAGCAGGTTGGTTACAAGTTGCTATAGATAATGGTCAAGAAAAAAGCTAAACAATGGAGATTAGATTCAGAGTTTTTGTTTTGAAAAGAAAAAAAAGAGGAAATTCTGTGGAATACTGCTCTTGTACACTGTAAAGATTCATCACTCATATTGGTTTAATAAAATGCTGATTTATTAAATGCTGATTAATGAAATGCCAGTAGCCAGGCAGGAACCACTGGTGGGGCAACCAGACTAGGAGAATTCTGGGAAGAGGAAAGGCAGAGAGTCAGTTACCAATCAGAAGCAAAATAAGAATGCCTTACTGAGAAAAGGTACCAAGCCACATGGCTAAACATGGATAAGAATTATATTATGGGTTAATTTAAGTTGTAAGAGCTAGTTAGTAATAAGCCTAAACTATAGGCCAGCCAGTTTATAATTATTATAAGCCTCTGTGTGTTTATTTGGCACTGAATAATTGTGTGACTGGGCAGGACAGAAACTTCCATCTCCAGGTTTTGGAATCACCTAAAGGACTAACCTCAGGTATTGCTGTGTGGGATTATTTAACTTATTATGCCTGTGAGAAAGCACCTTGAATATATAAATTAAGCAGGAATTTGCCACTGAGGATGGCACCATTCCCTACCTAGGAGAGAGAACTGAACAGCATACACTCATTACTCTGATTTTGACTGTTTATGTGATGTAAGGCTCCCACTAAGACCCTGCTGGTGCTTTGACTTTCCTTCCATGAAGGATTTTAACTTTGAACTTTGACCCAAAGATAAACCCTTTTTCCTTACACTCTTTGAGGAGTGAATAGGGGTCGGGTGGGGAGAAGGTGGAGGAGTGAGAGGAAGAGGGACTGAGTTTGGTATGTAAAATAAGATTGTTTTGAAAATTAAATAAATAAATAAAAATAAGCTCAAAAAAGAAAAAAAAAGAAACTAAGTCAGCTGACTGACATTCGTTCTGGCTGGATTCCTCAAGTTCTTACTGCAAAGTATTTCCTGAATATATGGTTGTGTAGCTTTGAGTTGGTGGATATCGTGTAGAGACAGAGTTAAATCCTTGGCCTTCTCATCTCCTTTCTCCTTAGCTTATAAGGATTTTCCTTTCCTGATAGGGACTTCCACTGTGGAAAACAGTTGTCAAACTGATTTTCACTTCTTAAGTGAACTGTTCTCTTTGATGAAGCTTTGAAGTAATGCAATCTCAATTTGATTTCTTTTTAAAAGTATAGTTATCATAAAGTATAATTATGAAAAAATTATATTACTTGTAGGTGGACATTTAACCATATACTTAGATTCTTAAAATATAATAAAATAGTCAGTTGTGCTTATTGTAGACAATAGTGTTCAGCTACTTCTATTTTATATTTTACATTAAGATTTTTTATTTTGTTTTCCTTTATTTGCGTTTTTGAAACAGGCTTTCACTGGGTATTCAAGCTGCCATCATACTTATAATCTCATGTTTCTTCCTCCTGAGTGCTGGGATTACAAGCAAATCAGATTTTACATGTTGTCGTCATCTTCTTCTTCTCCTTCTTCTGCTACTCCTTCTCCTTCTCCTCTTCCTTCTTCTTCTTCCTTCGTCTGCTTGCTTTTCTTCATCTTCATCATCTTCTTTCTTCTGGGAGAGGATTTATTTTTCTTCTCTCATTTACCCTTCTGATGACCCTTACACTCTTTCATTCCCAATCCTTTTACTCTCTATTAAAAAAAATATGATTGGCTGGTGTACGTGTAATGGAGCATATAAAATGATATACCTGTGAAGGGCAGAGGCCACCTTTCAGGAGGAACTTCTCATCTTCCACTGTGTTTCAACTGGGTCTGTCTTTTCTCTGATGCTGTGGTATGTATTCCAGGCTAGTTGGTGGGCAAGTTTCTGGGAAACTCTCCTGTCTTTACTTTTGCTGCAGGAATGCTGAGAATGTCAATGTACTCCACTGTGTCTGGATTCTTACATGAGTTTCAGGGTTCAAATGTGACTCCTTATGCTTGCATTATTTTCTGCATTTACCCACTGAGCAATCTCCCAAACACAGTTCTCTTTATTATTCATTATGTAGAGAAATGATTTTTCCCTTAAATTTTATTTCCTTTATGAATTCTACTTTTTTTCAAATTCTCTCTTTTCCCCAACAGTCTTATTTGTTGCTTTAAGGTCTATTTATATTTTATTATATGTTTAAATTTTATGATAGAATGCACAAAATTTCTCTTCTGTTTCATAGCAGAATATTTCTGGTGTTTAAGTGTTGATATGTTCCTATTTATATTGTTTTACAGTATGTTTACATTGTTGCTAAGGAAACTTCTTAGTGCCTGTCAGTTGTAAGCAATGAGAATCCTTACCATCCAGAAAGCAGGAATTTTCTCTATGAGGTGAGAAAGCAGTCACAGCACAAGGGCCCTCTCGGAATCTCCCACCATGAGATTGTTGTATCATTTCTTTGAACACTGTGGACCTGCTCTTGTCCTGCTTTTCAGAACCCCTCTCTGGTAAGGAGAATTCCATCCCATGCCTCTTACTCTCTTGACCACCATCCTGCCTGATGTAAGAAAATCATCAACTTTCCTCACCTTTAGAATTCCTGTTTTAAAAGTATGTTCTGTAGGATTTCCAGTTTGGGAGGGTACCCTTTGTTACCCAACTCCTGTCCTCATCTGGTGCCACACTCTTCATATTTCTGACATATCAGGAAGTGTGCTTTGTCTGTAGATTTGTGTGTAAGTTTCCAATATTGTATAACCACCTGGACCCACTTCTCCCCAGTTTTCTTCTTGAAAAATCTAGCTTTCATGTTTCTCCAGCTCAGCCCAGTACTTTTTGTGTCACAAAGTTATATAACTAGATGCTAGGATTGTTTTCTACTGGTTTCCATGAAAAGAATGTTTACAGTTTAATAGGGTTTTTTTTTTTTACCCTGTCTTGGAGATGACTCAGAACAAAGGTGGTATCACAGAACTATATAAATCCTTGCATATATTTGAATAATGGGAATGCAGTATTTAGATTAACAAAAAAAAATATATCCGTGTGTTTCTTCATTTACCTCTACTCTTAAAGTTTAGTTTGATGTCTGGCTTGATGATGTGTTTAAACTGCAAATATGTAAAATATAATTGCATCAATAATAAAATAGTCTAGATATTTTTATTAGGAGGAAGTCAAATGTTAACCACTTGGGAACTTTCCTTTTTGCTCCTTATTTCTGAGTGTTTCTCTCTAATGTAAATGTGATTTGCACAATGCCTCCTAATCACTGTTCTTTAGAGCACTGTAAGCCTAGTAAATGAACAGCAGATGTCACTGTTGGATGAAATGAGCCTTTTTGTTAATCCCATCGTCTTTAATTTGAAAGTGCATTTCCAGAATCCAAATTCTGGAGTTTATTAATGTGGGAGTCAGACGCAGGGGAACTAAGAGTAAACTCAAAACTTTGAATCTTTGAATCAATTTCATATCTTAACATGGCACCTTAGAACACGGATATATGCCAGCTTGCCAATTATCTCAATTTTTCATTTAAAGTCAAAGCATTTCCCCAGTTTACTCTGCATAATGATGTGTCAAATCTTATAGTTGGAGATGCTGCTGTCCATTTGGATGAATTAAATGCAATTGGTTTAAATGAGCCCTGAAGTAGCACGGTCTAGGTGGCAGCACTGAGTCACCAAAGGTGGCCATAGTTATTGTAATGCGCAGCAGAGCAAGCAATGCCCAGAATGGCCTGACCTGTAGCGGGAAGCACAGGCAAAGGGAATTTATGGCGGTGTGACTCATGTGGACCTTTGGTGTCAGCCAATCAGTCATGGCGTTTCCAGTCAGGAAATGGATAAGAAACCTACTGACCAATGTAAATGGAAAAATTCTCAAACAAACAAAAAATATTGCAGTGCTGGATCATGGCAGTAGGGAATCTTGACCTGTGAACCACTCAAGTCAGTCTATATACCCACAACCCCTTAAATGAAGGGAAGGTCTTTGCTAAAATACCAAACTTTCTTTTTGAATACCAAGTTTTGTCCTAATTAAGGTTATTTTTGCTGTGACAAAACACTAATTGGGAGGAAAAGGTTTATTTGGTTTACACTTCTACTCCACATTGTTACCATCCCTGAAGCAAATTAGGACAGGATCTCAAACAGGGCAGGATCCCGGAGGCAGGAACTGATGAAGAGGCCACAGAGGATGCTGCCTACTGATTTGTTCCTCACGGTTTTCTTAGCCTGCTCCTTTATAGATCATAGACCCAACAATGGGCTGAGTCCTACTCATCAATCACAAATTAATAAAATGCTGTACAGTCAGATCTTATGGAGGCATTTTTTTTTCAATTTAATTTCCGTCTTTTTAGACGACTCTTGCCCTTGTCAAGTGGACATCAAACTAGTCAACACAGACAGGAATGAATTGTAATGGGAATAAGAATTTGACATCTGTGCCTCATTTGTGTTACTGCTTCAAGCCTTTGAGTATGTACTTGGTGGTTTAACTCTAGCACCTCGTCATCTGTTGGTGCCCATGCAGCTGATATCACACCAATACCACTGCTCTAGCAGGGTCCACTTAATATGAAAATGTGAGTATATGTAAGATTGCAATATTTCAATTTTACCTTAATTATATCTCACTTTAAATTGCTAATATACCCTACTATTGCTATGGCTATGTATGGCTGCAATTTTTGTGGGTCTATGTATTCATAAATACTGAGGCTACTAGTCTGGGAATGTGAAATGTTCAGATTGCTTGCCTCCGTTTACTAAAAGGAAATGGAAAGCGCATTTCCTGAGTCCAACTATGATATTTAGAATCTTCCTCATTGATGCCTCCTGCTAATTGTCTCTGGAGAGTTTTCAAATAATTTTGAACTTTCAGGCACTGAAAATCTTTAAGTGACAGCTTCTTTCTAGTTGGAATGCCATTACTGATCAGTTGTGATTAATTTTTATTTCTAGTTTTTTAAACTCTATAACTTATTAATATTCAACTATTTTTAATCTTGCTTCACAACCCTTTTAAAAGAAGAACTGGCAGAAGTAGTATGACATTTCAGTCTTCATCCATCATCTCCAAATAGACAAGCTCACATAATTCTTGCTGTATAATTGCAACTGTTGCAATCATGAGAATGAGAAAAATGCCAGAAAAACACTAGAAACAGTTTAGCTAAAATTATGTTGATATTTTATTAAAATAAAATTCATCTCATTCTCATTACAACTTTGATCCCAATTCTACATTTGTTCTTCAGCAATGGGATGGGTAGGGTTTTGTTTTCTTTAGCATTATAGAGCTGAACACAGGGTTTGGCTTTGGGGTAGGAGTCAGCAAATTTTGACTGCATGACAATTGAATTGATCTAGAAAGATGGCAATTTCATTCCTGACATTTTTAGTCTAAGATGACATGTAACATGTCAAAGTAGAATGTAAAAAAAAACTTGGCATTGATTAAGACAACATGGGAGGTGGTCATTCATTCATTAAATGAATATCCATTGAGCATCTCTAGTCTATGGATCACTTTAGTTTGGTATGCATCACTGACACATGCTAGGTTTACAAGATTTTTGGGACAATAATTTATTTTTAACTTTGTTTTTACTAAATAAAAATCAAATGACTAAATTATTTCTCTACAATAGATATTTTAACAGTATAAAACAACTTTAAATTCATAAAATATATGTTAGGGAAAATAAAAAGTATTTCAATAATAGCCATTTTTAACTTGATAACATGCCTCCTTTGGTTAGGTTTTGTACAATATTAGCATCCCACATTGGTGAATCTGTATTATAACAGAATATGATAATACTGTAGTTACACATATGCATTGAATATCAGGAAGAAAATGAAGCTTTGGAATTGATGAAAATTATCCATGCCATAGCAAAGAAGCAATTTCAGTATATCTTGTTAGTACGTATGTCAGGTATGGTTTAGTTTTTCCTCTTAATGAGTTATTACCATCTAGGAGAGACATATGGTATGTCAATGGTACTGCTTATTAAGGTGTTTGAGGAAGAAATATTAAGAAGGTGCACCAGATGCTGTTTAGCTCTATAAGAGCTACAAATAGTTGCCAGGAATGTGTTACTGCATTTCATCCTTAGTACGCATTAACCTGACATGAAGTTTATAAGCAAAGTGCATTTTAAGACCTATTTTATGTTTTATTTACCTTTCATTATTTTTGTTTATGTATATGCATGTGTATCTATGTGAATATATGTCATGTATGTGGGACTATACATACAGGCCAAGAAGAGGGTATTTGATACTCTGGAGCTGAAGTAACAGGCAGTTGTGAGGCACCTAATGTTGATGCCTGGAAGCTAACTGAGCTCTTATGGAAGAGCTGAGCCATCTCCACAGCCCCTATTTATTTTTTTAATTATATATATTTATGTGCATGTGTGTGGGATGTGCTATAAGCATGTGTGAATACAGGTACCCTCAGTTTCTACAGAGGATGATGGGTGGCTGAGCTCCTGGAGCTCAACAGGTTTTGAGCCTTCCAATATGGGTGCTGAGAATCAAACTTGAGACTTCTGGAGAAGTGGTTTCACTGTTAACCATTGAGGTATCTTTTCAACTTCTATATAAATATTTTAGATACTAACAGTTAAGCTTCTAAATTTCAATGTATCTCATCGTTCATTATTTTGACATTGAGTGATTGCTTTTCTTACCTTCAGCAAATCCAATTGTAAAATGGGAAGCAAACTCACCTCCTTGTGGCTTATGAATTGAAATAAAAAACTCATCTATGAACCCCAACTATGACTATCACAATTACTATTACTGGTGTGGGACAATGGTTTGTATTCTGTCACTTATATTTTAAATAAATGCTGATTGGCCAGTAGCTAGGAAGGAAGTATAGGCGGGACAACCAGACAGGCAGTAGAGGCGGGTCAATGAGAACAGGAGAATTCTGGGAAGAAGAAATCTTGGTGCACTGTCCTGACCCAGCCACAGAAGAAGCAAGATGTGACTGCCTCGCTGAATAAGGTACCGTGTAGTAATGAGGGGCTCAGGCTGCGTTCCCAGCGCAGGGCCCCTTGTTTTGTCCCGCCCGGTGCCTGGCTAACTTATACCTGAAATAATTACACGGAAACTGTATTCATTGAAATACTGCCTGGCCCATTAGCTCTAGCCTCTTATTGGCTAACTCTCACATATTTGTTTAACCCATTTCTAATAATCTGTGTGTCACCACGAGTCGTGGCTTACCGGGAAAGATTCAGCGTCTGTGACCTGGAAGCTTCATGGCGGCAGCTCTCTCTCACTCTGTCCCCTTCCCAGTATCCTGTTCTCTTTCCCTGTCTATCTAAGTCCTGCCCAATCAAAAGGCCAAGGCAGTTTCTTTATTAACCAATAAAAGCAACCCAAATACAGAAGGACCGTCCTACACCAGTACTGAGCCACGTCACTAGCATAGACAAGAATAATAGGCTAATATAAGTTATGAGAGTTAATAAGAAGCCTGAGCTAATGGGCCAATCAGTTTATAACTAATGTAGACCTCTATGTGATTTCTTTGGGACTTAATGATTTCAGGGAACCAAGCAGGATAGAAACCCCAGACATATTACTGTAAATATAATTAAATTCAGCTGTAAATATTAACAGTCAAGTTTTCAAAGATGAAAAAATTCTGAAATACAAAGTCTGCTTCTAAAATTGCTATATATAAAAGAGTGAAACTCAATAAATAAGTTTTAAAAGAAAAATATCACAAAGGTAATCTTCTTCATGAAGTTCCCTCATAAGCACCAAACTGTCAAGGGAACTACAAGATGTAGCTTCTCATAGTCTGTATGTAAGTTAACAGAAATATGTAATCCATATGTGTCCATTTTATAGTTTGGCCACCCAAAGACTAACAGAAAGCCAGTATAGAATTTAGTATAACCACTCAAATTCTGCTTAGGAAAATAGGAAAGGCAAACAACTTAAAGAAAACTTAGTAACAAAAGCAGCAACAAAACCAGCCTACTAATATTTTGAATGGAGTAATGCTAAGAAGTATAATATTTATTCAGTATGAGAAGAAATATATCTCATTTTTAATGTACTACTTTATTATCATTACCAACTGTACTGCCCAGGCAATAGGGAGTTCTGTTTCACTGCTCTGGTTTGAATGTGAAATGTGTTCACATATGTAAGCATTTGTCCCTTGCACGTGGCACTGTTTGGAAAGGGTGTGGAATTGTTAGGGAATGGAATCTTGCTGGAGAAAATGGGACACTGGGCTTAGACCTCAGTGACACTTTCTATCTGACCCTCCCTTCCAGATTGCAGATGCAGTAACCAGCCATCTTTGTATTCCTGTCACCATAGTTTCTCTGCTTGTTGGCAGATTTTCCTTGCCTTGATGGACTGTGTCTGTCTGGATGTGTAAGCTCATATCAACTACTTTGTACTAGTATTTTATTACCACAAAGAAAATAGCAGGACATTAGTAGAGCATGTAAACTAAATGAATCATTGTAAGAATTGTTGTAGTTGGCTCAACTTAAGAATCATATATAATATATATTTATAAAATTATATTAACTTATATTTTATAAGTTATAATATATATATATATAATTTATATATATATTAATTATATATAATCTATTTCAACTCTAAGCAAAAGGCTGTGTAATGTACACAGAAAGACACTCAAAGCATAGGTCCCATTAATTTCATAAACAGTGGAACCCTTGATTCTGTGTTTATTATGTCTCTTATATAAGATATTCAGACCATTTCCCTCATAATTAAATCTACAAGATATTTCATTGTCCTTAAAGCTGTGGAAGACTGATGGAAAGAAAAAGTTACACACAGCTTATCTTGTGTTTATACTTTCTTTCTGAAACCACATTGTCAAATGTTAGCAGGCGTTTCCCTCTGAATTCCATGAAGTTGTCATGGATGGGTGAATATAACAGAATAAATGAGTTTTCACTTATTGAACATAAACTTTGTGTGTCTCAGTCTCACATTTCAAATTGTGAGGATTCCAAGGACAATACTAGAGGGATTTGCCTTTCTTCCAAGTCAGTGCTTCTCATTTTTTCTTGGATGAATTATTTTCCCCTAGACATGTGGGGTAATTCTTAGGACACTCCACATAGTTTATTGACCACGAGAAGAAGGATGTGCAGAGCACTCTCTTCTGTGCATATCTGTAAGCCATGGATGGATTTACTCAGTGAACACTCCTTAGCTCTCTGTTCTTACCCCAAAGGATACAGGAGCCAAAGGTACAGTGGGTTCACACTGCTAACACAGCTAAAAAGACTCATAGCTAATGAGATGGATCCAGAAAGACCAGATTCCCTTGACTGTTAGTATACTAATAGGAGACTTGGAATTCTCAGATTCTACTTGGAGTAGAAGGGACAATCACTAACCATATTTTATAGACAATCATAAGTGCCAAATTCTTTCTGCATCATATGTACATTCTCTTAAAAGGAGACTTAAATTTATATACATATGGAATAGGGTCAGTACTTTGAAAGATCTATAACTGATGTGTTACTAATTTTAATTGTCAAAATAGTGCTTAAAATAAATTGCATTATAAACTGCCTTCATCTAGACTTTTATTTTGTCAAGATTTAGTTTGCAATCACTTTTAATTATAGAATGATTGACATGGGATCAGGTACTCCATAGAACAGACTTTTAAGAGCAAAAATGATCTGAGAGACTTCCTTTAGACCATAATATGAAACTCTCAGTTCTTCTAAGTTCATAAAGGCAAGGACTGGTGCATGTGTAGTGTGACCAATAGAGCAGGTTAAGTACATCGCTTTGGACCTCATCTTAGATATGCCTTATTAACTGTCCTATGTGAACTAATAGGCTGAATTTGCTTTCTTTGTTGATTGTTTCTAGTTACATACATTGACCTGAAATTTTCATGATGTCATTGTTTTTTTCCACTGAGTAATAAAACAGCAGCCTACAGAATAGGAAACGTTCTTCACTAACCCTACATCTGAAAGAGGACTAATATTAAAAAAAACTAAACATCAAAATACAAATAATCTCACTAAAAATGGGATGCAGAAGATTCCCAATAGAAGACTCTCAAATGGCCGAGATACACTTAAAGAATTCTTCAACAACCTTAGTTATCAGAGAAATGTAAATCAAAATGACTCTGAGATACCATCTTACACATGCCAGAATGGCTAATATTAAGAAAGCTAATGATAGCCTATGTTGGAGAGGATATAGAGAAAGAAGAACACTCCTTCACGGCAGGTGAGTGTGCAAACTTGTACAGTCACATTGATGTGATTGTACATCAGTCACATCAGTATGATAGTTTCATAGAAAATTGGGAATTAATCTACCTCAAAACCCATCAATACCATTCTTAGACATTTATGTGAAGAATGATCAATCATACTACAAGGACACTTGCTAAACTATATTCATAGTAGCATAGTTTGTAATAACCAGAAGCTGGAAACAACCTAGATGCCTCTCAACAGAAGAATGGCTAAAGAAAATGTGGCTTGTAATACCTCTCAATCATGTGTTACTAGTGGAATGTGAAACTCTATGCAAATCATGAGAATATCTCAGCACTTGTTCAGAGCTATTTCAAGAACTGTTCAGTTGGACTTGGCTGGCTATGTGTAGCTATTTTCAAGCCTTGAGAAATCAAATGCCTTATTACAAATAGCTTCTAATAAGTAACAGTTCTAGCCATGTGCACATGTGCATTGTCACAGGGCAAAGTATATGGAAGCACTGCTATATTTCATATCATCATTTCTGCAAAAGCCCTGTTGGATACCTTGATTTGACACATTAACCAGAAGTTTAATTCTTGTTAATTTGTTGTAATTGGAAATAGATTATTTAAATTTTCCATATGTATTATTTTAGTTTTAATGGTTTGAAATGGGATAAGCATGTCACATTGATCTTAAATCAGAACACATGCTATTTATTATAACATACATACTTTTTTGGTATATATTATATATTTTATAATAATTAATAAATAAAATCATGAAAAAATAAGGTAAGAGCAATAGTGGAAGAATACAACACTGACATGGAGCCTTCATGTGAAAACATACTTATGCTCATGAGCACTTGTATATATGTGTGTACATACAACCACATGAGCTTGTATATATAAAACATACACACATACAAAATAATAAAATAATTTTTTAAATATTAAAACTTTTGTACCTGAATATAATCACATACTTTGAAAATTTCTTTAAAATTCCAAGGTTATCTATGATTCCTGATTCTGGCAAAGCCACTGGATACAAATTCAATCTAAGAAATAATTTGTCCTTAAATCATTTGAAGGAGATTTTTTTATAACTTAAAATATTCACAACAACAAAACCAATAAAATGATTCTATTTGTGAATCATATGAGCTATATGAGCTCTGAGATTGATTAACCAAGACATAGAATGTCACATCCATTTTTGAAATTCATTCACTGTATAAAGTTCTATAAGTTATTATGTGATCTTTGCTATTGTTCATTATTCTGTACCTATAATTTCTTATCCTCAAAAAAGGAATTGCATCATTTTATAAGGCTTAGCTTTAATCATAGGACTCAGCAACTGGTACAGAGTTCAATAGTGCTTAGGAATGGAGAAACATAAAGATATAGACACGTAAAAGCTTTGGCATTGGCAGAATAAAAATTATGTATTCCTTCTAAAAATGCATGAAGACATGTGACTGCTGTTGTTCCTCTTGCCATGCTCTCCTCCATGGTGGTTATGGACTCTAAGCCTCTTCAAACAAATACTTTCTTCTGTAAGTTGCATTGGTTATTTATTTTGTCACAGCAACTGAAGAGTGTAAGACAGTAAAACAAGTGAATACTGAAAACGCAAACAAACACTGCACAGTCCTTCAATACACAATAATGCTGAGATGCTTATTTTCTTATCTAGCTTTCTTAGCTCCAGAGGTTTTCTGTAGATTCGTCTGCTCCTTTGGAAAAGCAGTTGTGATGTGGGATTCCCCTATGTATGCTGGGAATACCAATGGTGAATAAAGAAACTGCCTTGTCCTGTTGATAGGGCAGAACTTAGACTGGTGGTGAAAACTAAACTGAATTCTGGGAGAAAGGAGGCAGAGTCAGAGAGAAGCCATAGAACCACTGCTAGAGACAGACGTGCTGAAGCTTTGCTGGTAGGCCACGGCCTCGTAATGATGCACAGATTAATAGAGATGAGTTAAATTAAAATATAGCCAATAAGAAGCTAGAGCTAATGGGCCCAGCATGATTTAAATAATAAATTTTCTGTGTGATTATTTCGGGTCTGAGCTGCTGGGTGACCAGGAATCAAACTAGTGGCGCTCTTTACAACACAGTTGAAGCTCAGATTGCTTGCTCATCTGTTTTTACTGTGGTATCAATAAATGAGTGATTAAACACGGACAATGTCCCTCTCTTTCCTGTGCTTATTTAACCAGCTCTTCTTTCCTAGGAGCTATAGAAATTCAGAAGCTCACATATAATTATAGAGAGAGTCCAAAGCATTTCTAGAAGAAAATGACACATTGCCAAGTGCACGAGGGATTTTAGCCAAAGTAAATGAATGAAAGGTTTTAATTCATAAGAGTTCAGATTCATTTAGGCCTGTCATATCCTACAAAGGAAAATCATCAACCAGAAAGGGGTAGTCAGGCATGATATTAAACAGCTGAGCATGTCAGAGTAATCACTCTGTGGTTATGGAGTTCCATTCACTATATCCATGCTTGAGCTGTTGCCATTGTGTGGGATTTTTTCCCTTCCTGATAAATTGATTTGTTTTTCCTAATGTAATTATCATCACGTTTTTGCTAAAATGAAGATTTGAATTGAATAACTCCATGGAGTTATAATTTTTGAATATTTAAGTTAAACATTAAGTAAATTTAATTTGTGAAATAGGCTTCCAGATGGTGGAAACACTATTTTTTGCTATTTATTTGCACAGGATAGGATTGGATGTACTTACGACAAAAAAGAAGTTTTCTTCATAACTTTCTGAATTTCTAACTAGGACCAGTGAGAGATCTAAAAGATACATTTATTGTTCACATATGTGAAAGCCAGTGTTTATGTACTTACTTTTTAAGGCGAGAAATATGTTGCCAGAAAGGTTCATTTTTCAGGTCACACAGCATTCTGACACTAGTGAATTGAAAAGTTCACTAAATTATTAACAAGAAACAGCTTGCTTTAATGTTTCCCTTTAGAGTTAGAGTGTAGAAAAAGTGAAGAAAAGATCTACAAACATCTATCTAATAATCAAATATGTGAGGGTTTAAAAGTAGGCTGTATTTCATGAGACAGCTTTTATCAAGTGATTGGGAAGTAGGATTTTTTTCTTTTAGCAGATTTAAAGGGTTTTAGTCTATATTTTAAATGGATTATTATTATTAGCATTATTATTACTTACATTCTTATTGCAGGTTCCCCTCACTCAGTCTCTCCTTTCACGCCCCCATTCACTCCTCCTGCATTTCTATTCAGATAAGGACAGGCCTCATTGGGATAGCAACCAAACACAGCACAATCATATAGCAGCCAGACTTCCCACCTCCCCTGGGGTCAAGGTTGGACGAGGCAAACTAATATGAAGAAACGGGTCTCAAAAACCAGCAAAAGAGTCAGAGACAGGATTGGGAAGTATTTTATTTCAGTGAATGACTTAAGTTACTACTTAAGTAGAACATAGCTTGTTAGTGAAATTCTGTAGTCTTAGTATTAAGCAAAAGTCAGAGAGACAGTCATGGAAAAAGGCGAATATATTCAGTAACCATGTTTATATATAAAGTATATTTTTCCTTGTTGTTTTCTTGAAATTTGGGTATGTTTATTGTTTGCTTATTGACACTATCAGGACATTGGGCCCATTTTCTAGATAGTGTGTGTGTGTGTGTGTGTGTGTGTGTGTGTGTGTGTGTGCATAAGCTTAGTTACCTTAAGTAAATGTTTATGGTCATTGAATGGACAAGCTATGATGTACAAAGATTGTTGTGTTAAAAAGCTTGATTTATGTAAAAACTGATTTATTAAGGGGGAAGGAAAACACAAAAGTGCAGAGGAGCCTTATCTGTATCTGAGACTTGAAGCAAAGACCACATTTATAGGCAGATTATACAGGAAAAAGTGAATTTCATAAATTGCAAAAGTTAGCAATGAAGTATTTGAAAAATAAAACCTATTTCCTTTATATTAAATGTACTCTAGGGTAGGAAGATGACTCAGTGTAGAAAATATTTACCATACAAACATAAGGACCATGTTCAGTCCCAAGCATCGATTCAAAGCAGCTAGGCTTGATGCACAGCCATGCACCTATGTAAGCACATCACTTGGAAGGTGTAGAAAGCCTTGGTATCCAGCTGGTCTGGCTGAATTTATGACTGTGCATTCAGCAAGAGACTCTGTCTCAAAACCAATGTGGGGAGTGATCAAGAGAGACATCTGGTGTCTATCTCTGATCTTAGATGAATGAATACACACTTACACATATAGACATGCAAATAGTCAGTCTAATCTGCTGCTCTATTCTATTCCTTTTGTTCAATCTTTGATTTTATACATTATAACAAGTTTATATTTAACATTATAAAATAAAATATACTCACTGACTACAATGAAACTTTAAAGACAAACAGGAAGATTACCAATCAAAATGATCCATAATTTAAAAACTTGTTGCATACTAATTATTGCACTATATACTTGTAATTTGCTAAGAAAGTAGATATTGCAACAAATTATCATCTTTGTATACATCACATCATCATATCCCATGTCTTACATTTATTTTTTCAGCATTATTAATGAAAAATTATATATATATATATATATATAGATTATATGAGATAGAAAATGATATATATAGATAAATATGATATATGTCTCATGTGTGCACACACACACACATACACACATGAGATAGATGACAGATCTCAATGTTTTTCATCAAAGCTGGAAAATGAAGAGTAAAGTTCCAAAACTAAATAGCAATACCACTATGACAAAAATATTAAATAGTAATATGTGTAAATAGGCATACCATATTTTAAAGAAGACAAGAAGCAGACTTGTAAGGTTTATTTGGGGTACCTTGGAATATTACAATATTTCTATAACCTATAACTCTGTTGCCATATAATATTTAAATCATGTGGGAAAAATCAGTGCTTAACAATAAACATTTTTTAATGTAAACCATTCCTTCAACCTGGAAAGAAAAAGCATTCATGATACTTAAACAAAGAAGTGACATTTTAATTTTTTTAGAGTAATATTCTCATAGTTCAGTAGAGTTTCCTACAATGTGTTTTAGTGATATTTACCCTCTCTCCTGCCTCCTCTCAGATCCAATCCTCCCCTGTCCATCAAGTCCAATTTGGACTTCTCATACATTCTTAGCCTTCCACTGGAGTTTGTTGACTTACTAGCTGTTACATATTTTTTCCTTGGTGTTTTGAGACAGGGTTTTCCTGTAGCTTTGGAGCCTATCCTGTCACTTGCTCTGTAGACTGTAACATGAAGGGCCAGGCTTGTTGGGGTTTCTTTCCCGCCTGGTACCCCACAGCCGGCAAGCCCCAAAGAAAAATCACACAGAGAGTCTGCATTAGGTTATAAACTGATTGGCCCATTAGCTCAGTCTTCTTATTAGCTCTTGTGACTTATATAGCCCATTATACTTATCTATGTCAGCCACATGGCTCAGTACCTTTCTCAGCGGGGCAGGTCACATCCTGCTTCTTCCGTGGTCCAGGCAGGAGTGCTGAAAGAGCTTCCTGCTTCCCAGAATTCTATTTTCCTTGCTCCGCCTCTACTTCCTGTCTGGTTGTCCCACCTATACATCCTGGCTAAGGGCCAATCAGCATTTATTTAAATCATGATTGACAGAATACAGATAATTCTCCCACACCAGTAGACCAGGCTGGCCTTGAACTCACAGAGATCCTCCTGTTTATGCCTCCCGAGTGCTGGGATTAAAGTGTGCACCACCACCACCTAGCAAGCCAATACATTCTTTAAGACAATTCACTCTTCCTCTCCTAGAATGTATCAGTTATCAATAGTTTCTTGACAGGAGGTAGGATTTCATGCCTACCTTCTCCTCCCATTAAGGAATTCCATCTAGGTTGAGCTTACACAATCCTTATACCTGCTGTCCGAACCACTGTGAATGATTCCTTGCTGCGTACAGCTTCCCTGCTGTGTCCAGAAGGTTTTGTTTCCTTAGAGGCATCCACTCACTCTTTTCAGCCCCTTTCTATGATACCGGAATCTTTGGGGAAGGAGTTATGATACATATCTTGTTTACAGCTGGACCTTCTGTCTTTCACCCCTTCAAAGGCCCTTAACATAGCACCGCAGTAACATTCTGATTTCTATGAGTATTTCACATGAATTACATATGCGTGAGGATTTATGTCTTAGAGAGAAAACATAAAATGTTTACTTTTTGGGTTATGGATGTATGAGTCAGAATGTTTGTTTTAAGCTTCATCCATGTGCCTTTCAATTTTATTTTTTAAATGTGTAGATAATATCACGTTATGTAAATACACCACACTTTCAATATCCCTCCATCAATTGATGGACATCTCGACTGCCTACACTTCCTGGGTATGGAGAAGAGAACAACAATGAACACCTATGAGCAGACAGCTGTAGAGAAGGACATAGGATTCTGCAGCTGTGTACTCAGGAGTAGCAGACAACAACAATAACAAAAAAGCTTTATGAAAGATTCTTTTTTCACAAAATGACAAAATAAACATTCTTGGTCACGGGACACGACCAAATGAATTCTGCTCAAATAAATATTGTAATATAACTATTTTTATCTTTCCTACATAATTTATTTTCTCACCAATAGTTTTCTTTTTGTACACTGTGATATGAAAATGTGCCCAAAGTGATGTGTCAGGCTTTGTTGACCCCCTTACCCTGTCAGAGGAGAGGATGGGGTGGAGGGTGGAGGGAGTTTGAGGGAGTGGGACCTGGGATTGATATGTAAAATGAGAAAAGACTGTTTAAAAAAAATAAAATAGATCAACAATTTAAAAAATATGTTTTGCTAGTTTTTAGGTTCTGCCTTAGAAAAATCTTATTTAATCCAATTGTAACACTGATTTTTTTAATGAAATTTGTAGTTTTCATTCTCATTAGTCTGTTTTTCCAGCATTTTGCATGGAAGCATTACAATTGTCTGTAGTCAATTTGTCTTCTATACTACTTTCATTGGCTCTAATACCACACCATGCATTAGTTGAATACTGAAAGGAATACTGAAATGAAGTAAATGTCTTCTTCACAGATGAAAAAATTCTGATGTGTCTGGTACATTGTGTCTATTCCAAAGACATGAAGACAATCTAACTGTGTGAACCAGGCTTACATAACATATATACTAATCCTTATTTTATAAGCCTTTCTCATTGGTACTATATACCTTTAAATAATACATATTCTTTCTCTTTATCCTTCCTCTTTCATGGTGTTTTATTTCTAAAAATTTGTTCTAAGTTTTACAATCATTTTAATTTTCCAATCATTCTGCTTTGTTATGTAGGTGTCCCAGGACCTTGCTATTCTTGTTTACCTTCAGTTCATTATCTGTAATATCTTCTTCACTGGCTTTCAGATACCTGAAGATTATTAACATATAATATTGGACTAATTGTTGGAAGAGAAAACAGGAAACCATGACCACTGTTATATAATAATACTAAGCATAAACATGCCCAGGTTTAGATTTATCTAGGACTGAGAAATGAAGCTATCATAGAATTTGGAAAAGGATTATCACATATTATTACCCCAAACCAGAAAAAGTATACCCATAGTTCCCACAGGAATGACTTTTCATCAAAAATTGTTGACTTCTATGAAAGGCTGCTATGGCACATTGTCTATCTAAGCCATGTATGCATAAGAATGCCAACATAACAACAAAGCAGATGATACATGTGATACAGATAACTCATGTAATAATAATAATAATAATAATAATAATAATAATAAATGACTGTCAGGACTTTCAGAAAATGGAAAAATGCTTTATTTTAAACTACATATCAGATGGATAAATGAAATATGACTTTTGTAATGAACTATTATTGTAGTTAGTATCATTTACCTACTACTTCATCTAAAATGTATGCAGGCATGTAGCTTCTAAAACTATTTGATTAAATAGTGAAAGCTATTTTTAAATATCATTGTTGTGCTTCTGTTTTCTTTATCTCTATCTTCTGAGTTAATAGAGCACATAACTCCCGCTTATATCTCCCAGTAGATGGATCTCTTGTCAATCTATAATGAAGTCCAAAGTCAGTCTACCCTTACAATAGCTTATCCCACTCTCCCTTTGCCTTCTCAGTAAGTGGCACACCATCCATCCAACAGAGAAATCATGAAGAAGATACTTTGATCATTCTTTGGATTCATTGTACCTGTGATTCTGACAACACTGTCTTTCAAAACAGATCACAGATCTCCTTTAAACTCTCCATATCTACTTTCATAAGCTGCCTTCATTATTCAGTCATTATATTTTACCTGAATCAATTATTTTCATCTGCATTATTTAATTTTTTTCCACAAAGCAGACACAGGCAACCACTTTTCCTAAATAATGTGTTTCCTATTTTTAAATCCTTTGAGAAGTATTCAATATAGTCAAAATAAAACCAACCCTTTTTCATGGGCTACATGTCTATAGGTGAACTGTCTACTTCAAGGAAATCAGCTCTCTCCCTGTGGTCTCATGGTCACAAATCAAATGTCTGTTAAAAAGTCCTTCCTACATCTTACCTACAGTCTTTCTTCTAGGACTCTAAGTTACACACACACACACACACACACACACACACACACAGGCTCACATGCATAAACACACACAACATCTGTCTTTATTTCTGCACAATGCTTGAAAGGAATAGTAGTGATCTCATTAATATGTTATTTACCCTCCCATTCCTAATACTGTCAATATTCCAGGTAAATAAGGGGCATTAGAAAAATACACATAATATTAACAAATAAATGAATGAGGACTGGATGTTTGAGTATAGGTGAATATATGATAACAGCAATTTGAAAACCTACTAAGCTACACAGTTTATGATTCAGAGAAGATAAAACTTTACCTGTAACATCTTGAGGATTTTAGATAAGCCTGAGAATTTGCTTGATATAAAACAGGCTAATAATTTATTTAAGAAAAAAGTCAATATTACAATTGAATACCACTGGTTAATAAAGAAGCTGTTTTATGTTTGTGATATGGTAGAGCATAGCTAGGCGGGGAAAACTAAACTGAATGCTGTGAGAAAGGGGGTGGAGTCAGGAGAAGCCATGAAGCAATACGCTTAAGTAATTGGCCAAGCAGTAATTAATTAATACAGTTTCTGTGTGGTTATTTAAGAAGTCTGGGTGGCCAGGAAATAAACAAGTGGCCTCCTACTACAGGTAAGGGGGTCAACAAAGTCTGACATATCACATGGGGCACATTTTTATATCACAGTGTAAAAAAGAAACTATGGGTGAGAAAATAAATATGTAGGAAAGATAAGGAAAATTAGTTATATTAAAATATTTATTTGAGCAGAATTCATTTCATCATGCTCCATGACCAAGAATGTTTATTTTGTAATTTTGTGAAGAAAGAATACTTCATTTCAGTATTCCATTATTCACCTAATGTATGGTATGGTATGAGAAACAATGAAAGTAGTATAGAAGACAAACTGACTACAGACAATTGTAATGTTTCTGTGCAAAATGCTGGAAATGCAAGGGTGAATAGTAAATAAGAGGGAAGGTTAAGAGTCAACTGAGGGAAAGGGGAATGATTACAGCTACGTTAGTCCCAAGAAGAATTTAGTGAAAGCTATTTGACAAGAGTTGAACTAGAAAGTAGTTAGGGACTGAACAAGGTCCTCCTCTTCTTTGAGCACTAAATTATAGAATCCATGAAGAACTGGGAAGGAAGTAGAAAGAGGCAAGCATGAACATGTCCCTGAATTAATCAACTACACTGACAGTAAAGTCATCAAGGTTAGAGGAGCCAGAAACAGAGCGAGTACTCAGGAGAATGTTGTGAGGGGGTCCTAGACAGTACTGAAACAGGATCCATAACAGTAGAAAATGCTAATTCTCTTAGATGAATTCATTTCAATTCTAGGCAAGACTTCAAATATATTAAGATGGTTCAAAGGTGTCATATTATTTCAAATAGGAAACATCCATTAAAATTACATTTGTTGCTATCCTAGTGATTGGGTCTATGCAGAAATATCTATACTATACAGAAGAAAATGCTGTTGTTCATGAATGTATAGTAAAAAAGTATTGTAAAGGGTACCACTAAAATTATTTGCAAATAAGTAAAATGAGGTTCATTAATGGAAAATGTCAAGCATCCAGTTATGGGACTTCATTATACCCCAGGAGATGTGCATGTGCATGGGCTAGGACTGACAAACCCAGAAAGGATTCCATGGAGACTAAAGGCACTGGACAGTATGTATTTAGCTACATAATAGCTAAATAGTTTTCTTGGTCAATAAAATACCTTAGAATGTATATGCTTGATCTGATCCTGATTTTTTTATTAAGTTAACCAGAGCTAACACAGCCTGTTCTTTGCTAAGTTTCTGAAATGGGAAAGAACTAACTTGAGCCCATGGCATCCAGAGTTGTCTCTCCAGAACTCACATCTAATCTAATTAAATTATGTCATACTTGAAAATTGTAATGTTCATAAATCTTTATGCCATCAATATTCTGCATCCAATTACTAAATACAGAGCATATGAATGTATTTTTATGATTATTTATTTGTCTTTTGATTATTTTTATTTTGTTAATCTATTTTCTTCCATGTTTAGTTTTTTCTTCTTATCTTTATTTTTTTACTTCCCCCCATTCATCTTTCCTGCTTTTTTCTTTCTTTGTGAGATAAGGTATTTAATGTACTCTAAACAGTAGCTTCAACTAGCAATCCTCCTGCCTCAACCTCCAGAGTGTGGGGATTACAGGTATGTGCCATGATATGAAGGCTTATCTTTTGAAGTTTTATTGCTTGCTTCATGCTCATTTGGGGTTACTTTTTGTTTTCAGCTGAACTATTCCTTTTATTGCTATGAATCAAAATCATGCATGTTGATTTTCTTCAACTGTACTTTGACCAAATTTGATAATGCAGTTTTTCTTGTCTAATGCTTATCCTTTCCGTTGTCATTGTTTCTTTCCTTTTATATTTGCAATTAAGAGTTTCTCTATATAGTATAAGTAATCTATTTTAAAACTCAGCATTATTGTCTTTACCTTTAATTTTTATTTACACATATTTATTAATTTTGTGAGTGGAGTTTGGAGTGTTACAGCATACTTATGTAGGTCAGAAGGCACCTTGCCAAAGTAGAATCTCTCCTTCCATCATGCACAACCAGGAAATTTAAGTCCTAAGGCTTTGTACTGTTTTTTTTTTTATCTGTCTACCCTTTTGATGGAACAATTGTTGCCTTTGAGTCTTAATAGATAACCTATATTTGAAGATTTCACTCTTTTCTTAAAGTTTGAGTCTATTATTCTGCTATATACATATTATGTTTGATTTATTTGTTTGTTTATACTTTATCATTTTTACTTATTTGTCCTAATTATTATAATTTATTGTCTTCTTTTTAATGGCTTTTTGCTACATGCTTCCATTGTTAATTTGCTAGTTAGCTTTGTTTTAAGATACAACTGAGATTTATTATATCCAATTATAAAAACCAAAATGAAACAGTAGGTTTAGTGCTTTTCAAACCACCTAAGAAACTTTCTACTATGTAACTTTTCTTTGCTATTCCTCCAGCCTGTAATGCTATTTTGTCATATATTTTATTTCTACATATGTTATAATCCCTACAGGGGAAGCACAGCTTGCAATGACTAAAAAAAGCACATATTATAACTCCTTTAAGATAACTTAGGCAAGTTGCATCCTGAAAATTCATAGGAGATACTTCCAAAAAATGAAAACAAAAATACACATTGTCACTTTCCAGTGTGTGCACGCAGGCATATGGCGCTCTATTCCTGGCATATCTCGCAATCCTGTAGAAGAAGAGCACTGCCTTAGTCACCAAGACCTTTGAAAATGTGGTCTTCTAATGTAATTTCCCAATATTTAAAACTTTAAAGGTTGTGATGGAGGGTAGCTATGACTATCTACTTTTCTGCCCTTGGTTTCCACTGCTTTCTTTTCCTAGGCTTATGCTTTCACATAGTTCAATCATAGTGTGACTTCAAATCTCTGAACGTTCTCTAATCACTCCAGCAAGGTTCCTCAGATTCTGAAAGAGGACCTGTCACAATGGCCCTGCACATGTTTCCTCAGTCGTACTTTACACAGTGGCTATGTAGGCATGTACATAATCTTACCAAGTAGACTTTGATTGTAAAACTCCAAAAGATGCTTTATATATTCCCAACATCATCAGTCACAATGTACTTCACAAATTGACTAGACAGAGCAATCAGTTGATGTATCAACAGTTGGTGTATAGGATAAACATGAGTAAAAAGCTAATTATGCCACAGCAGTTTTAATCCAAAGTTAATTCGCAAGGCTCTGTTTGGTCAATGGATTCTTATATAGACACAAGGTGCCTGTTGCTGAATGCTTTATTAAGCAATGGGGGTTGAGTGCCATAGGCACACAATATATCAAAGATTAATTGTCAGTTGGTAAACAAATTAGGTGGCAATCAAGGATACACAAAAATTACACTGTCTTAAGGATAAATTTTAGCTGGGAAGTCATAAATGAACAGATAATCAGGTGGGAAGACATTGTGGCAAATGAATTTGTTTCCTTAAACAACTTTTATAACAAACGCAATTTTAATAAGATATCACCCTGCTTCCCAGTCAATAAAATTCTACTGAAAAGTAATGAAACCTGCAAAGGTGATTGCTGCAATTCTGCAGACACTGACAGAGGCTCGGTGGGAGGCCTGCACATGCCTCTTCCCTGCCTCTTCTCCTATTTACAAACATAATTAAAATGAAAATGAATAGCCAGCTTGGCTGCCCTGCAAGAGTGAGTACTGAGAGGGGAGTGTGGACTGCATGTTCAGGGTGACCTTTTTGAGTCAGTGTTGTACAAGGATAGCCAGAGCAGACAACAGTCTCAAGTCTTCAGAAAATATCTAGTGTCATACAAACATTGTTTCAACAATCCTGGAGGAAAAAAAGTGCGTTTTGATTCTTTAATTTCCTTACATCTTACTTTTGGGGGGGAGGGAATATGTATTCTTTTTTTTTCCATACATTGTTTTGTTTTATTTTTTCCATTCAAAAACATAATTAAAGAAATAAAATTTTTACCTTTCTTCCCCTTCTCCCGGTCCCCTCCCACTACCTCCCCACCCCTCCTCCCTCCCCCTTCTTCCTTGAAAGAGGGCATGGTACCCTTCTTGTTTTAATAAGTTTTTGTTGGTTGTTTTATAAAAAATGAGAAGTTCCCAGGAGTTGTTGACTAAAATCCACGTAAATGTATTGCTTAGTTTTTTTTTTCTTATGTGACCAGTAAACACACATTTTGTTGTTTTTCCTCAACATACTAATCTTTGCAGCTTTTAGGTACATATTTTGATGTTGTTATTCTGCTAGAACTATAAAAAGATGGAGAAGCCTTCACATTTCAACCCAAGAGCAAATATTTATTTTCTTCTAAAACAGAAGCATTATGTGTTCAAACATATAGGATGAAAACTTGAATTGGAATTGTTCATGGAACTGCACGGAAAGACTGGAGATCTCCGCTGGGTTTACTTTGGAATGGAATGTTGGGTTTGTCCAAAGATTCCTGCAAAGGGAACCATAGAATCCTCACAGTCTGAAAGTCTGTTTCAAATACCATAAGGTCTTCACACGTATTCAAACCTAGTGACTACACAGGATTCTAACCAACAGGAAATCTCATTCCTCAGTCAAAAGCCGATTAGAACCAGACTGAGAGGCAGGCTGTCACAGCAAACCAGACATTTAGCAAGAAAAATCATAACCCATGTTAGAGTGCAGGGCAGGTTCTGGTTGTTTTTAGATCACAGATATCACAGGAAAAAAAATACATTCAGTAAGCCATGGAATGAAAATATGGACGTGTGACAGTAGCTAATTTTACAGAGTCATTCAAGGCTCAGATTCTGTGTTCTAGAATGTGTTAGGTGTTGGGGTGACTATTGTGATGAGGCAGTGAGGGTGCTCTCCTTACTGTGGGATCACACATCAAAGCTGCACTGCTTACACACTGTTGAAGTAGACAGACACGCATAACCTCATTTCAGATCTGCTGTATTCCTAGTTAGTATGGTAGGTGTGTATTTACCTGCTGTAGAGTTAGGATAATTTGCATTCAAATGAAAAAGGTACTTGCCTCACGTCACAAAACAGTAAGAGGTAAAGCAAAAGTGAAGTCAAGGCTGCAGTTTTTCACTCCTTCTTCTATAAACCCTAGCCTGTCTCACTATCTGTTTGGAAGATGAAAAGTAGAGAGCTCACTGGCCATATGCCTTCTTGTCTGCTTAAGAATACCAGGTTCTACCAGGCAGTTTTAGAAAATAAGACTCTAAGTGGGTTTCCAAAACCTTTCTCATGCAAAGAAAAGAAAATCTGTTAAAGAAATATTATGGAGAATAAACATAGTCTTTCCATTCTTGTGTTCTGCTTTGGTGTCTTATATCTGTTTTGCAGTATTCTAGACATGGAAGATATTCATGGCTGCACTTGAGTTGCATTGCAATGCTGAAATCAAATCATTGACTTTATGACACCTGTGTAAAAATAAAGTTGTACTTAGCCAATGTTGGCTTTGAATGCTCTAGATAAAACTCTCTGATGGTCTTTTGATGAGCATATCATTATTGCTTCGGAAATAATTTTTGCATTCAAGGATTGCTTATAATTGTGTGTCTTTTAGTAACTATTATCTGTCATTACAGATACAATGAACCTTATGTTGTCTGTTCTCTCAGTGCTTTAAACATCATGTCCACCTCATTAATCTAGTACTGCTGACAGTTATCATTGACATATAATACCATGCAATTATCACTCTGTAAGAATCATCCCCAACATGCAATTATTATTATAAACACTGCATAATTGTTAATGTCTTATTTATTAGTATGAAATTAGTGTTAATGTTAAATATGCGCTATTGTCATAGTTTTCATTACCTATGTACTGAACTTCACAATGAAAACCAAAAATAATGTGAGGATAAGATGAGAAAAAAAGGAGGTCCACACTTTCATCCCCTTTATAGAATGTATAGTGATTAAACCGAGTCATTCATGTGCAGAACTCTAATAGTTTAAAATTCCTGAGTTACACAGACCTCTGTTCTCAAAGAGATCTCAAGACAATGTCAAGTTTACACTTGTTGTCTGACCATATATGTAATATCTTTGGTGTTCTAATATTTTATGATTTGGATTTTTTTAAACACAGAGTATGAACCTATGACTTCATACTTAGATACTAATCTACAATTGTACCAGAACAAGATGATTATTTAAATTCTCTTTTGTTCCTAAAATAGTCACCATTCTTGAAATTAGACAAAAGTAAGCAAAATGCCAGGAGAAGCAATATTGTATGTCCAAATGAAGTGGGGATTTCAATCAACCTGATGATTCTTCAGTTCTGTAACCGTTTTGATTATATGAACCTCAGTTTGGTCATTCACAGAAGTCATGGCTCTGTGGATGAAGGAATATCTGTAAATAATTCAAGGTGCTGTGTGACATGCAATAAGCCCCCAATAAGTGGCAAGAATATGACACACATCTGAAATGCTAGATGGAATTTTCTTTTACTTTAAGGGTCATATTACCTGGTTATATCATCCCTGTAAGTAATTTTAGTATGTTTAACATGATTTACACTAATATTTAGGAAGCAGTCACTTGGTAAGTATGTGTTTGTGTGCCCATGTGCTTTGCAGGAACCCTACAGTGATAAAGGGGAAGGTAGTTGGCTTTCTTCCTCCAAGGCATTATCCTTGACTGATCAGCAATGCCATTGTTTCTGCATGGACAAATATTTCAACAAATAACAAGACAGAAATGCATAAGGCGTCTGTGAAAGAAGTGATTGACAATGTGACTTAAATTTCAAATTTTTACTATCAAACTTTGCTAATGAATCTGTAAGATCTTACCTAACTCTAGCACACTTCATATGGTGTATGTTTATGAGAATCATGATTATTATGAATTAACTTATTATTTATTTATCTTACTATTTATATATCTTTCATTATTTATCCATGTTTTGAAAATTGTTAAATGAGTATGTGCTCTTATGAAAGAAAATTTCTCAACTTCTAAGTTGTATGCACCATTCATATTACAAAAATGAAAGCAATGTTATTATCAACAGCTATGCTGCATAAGGAACAGGTGTTTGTAATGATCAAGACAATGACTTTCATGGCTGTGTGTCCCATAGCATTGTGTCTGTAAATCTCCCCACATTTCTCAGCCTTTTGGCTAGATGTTTTTTTTTCTTTTGGTTTCATTATCTCTGAAGAGAAAGAATATGTTAGAGAATTTATATTACTTGGTGACTATCCCAAACTGAAACTAATCTTGTCTGAAATTTTGCCATTTGCATGTGACCAGAAGAGCAACCTGCTTACTTTATCTTGGCATAGTTCATACCTGGTAAATGATGAATAAATGATATTTAATATATTTCCTTAATTGTAGACATACTTAATAATTAGTATGATTCATATTAGCTCATTTGAATGTGAAGCATTAATTTTGTTATTTTATAAAGATATCCATCTGGTACAGTATATGCACAAAGCCTCACAATAATACAGCATTTTTTAATATTCTAACAATGGAAATCAAAGACTCATAAAATGGCATGCTAAAATATACAAACTGGAGACATGTTAATCTCATGCTTATGGATTAACCAGATTAATATTGTGAAAGTGGCTACCTTATCAAAGACAGTGTATAGATTCAATGAAATCCCAATCAATATCCAAGACTATTCTTCACATAATTTTTTAAAAACATTATAAAATTAATATGGAACAAAAAGACCCTGGACTGCCCAAATTGATCTGAGCAATAAAAGCAGTGCTGAAGGTATCTCCTTCCGACTCTGTTATCAAGCTGCTTACTCTTTAGTAGTTTTCAGTTTAATTACTAGTTTGTAGACTTTGTTAACTATGTCTGTGCTTTTTCAGTCTCGTCATAGAGACTACAGTAACATTTCAAAAGAGGCTATGGATTGCATTTCTACAAAGATGTCTCATAGTTATTCTCCTGGTCATCTGAGGGCATAATGTTATCTCTGTAATTGCATAATAAATGGAATGCTATTACACAAAACGCAGAGGTAACTGGTTATCAGGTTTTATGGTAGCTGTAGCCTCAAATGTGATAATAGAACCATGTGAGGATTTTTATTAGTTATTTTCCTCATTACTGTTGGCAAAACACTCCCAACTAATGCAGTGTAGGGAATGGTTTTCTTTTGGCTCACACTTTCATGGTAAAGTACATCATGACCTTGAGGTCATGGATGAGAAGGAGGGAGGCATCCCATTACTTTACATCTGAAGTGAGGTGTAGAGCAATGTGGATGTTCTTCTCAGGTTCACGCCTGACTTGTTCTTCTGTCCATACTTGGGGGAACAATGAACACTGAGAAAGAAATAGACAAGAGACAACAGATAGAATTGGGAGGGTGCCCAGTAAATAGTGTAATCTACTTCAAGTTTATTATTCAAAGTTCTTATATACCCCAATGCAAAAAGGGGGATAGGAGAAAAAACTTCCTTGTTACAAGGAGAGTGGGCCCCTTGTTTGTCCTGGCCACTTGGCCAGCTTACACACAAAATAATCACACAGAAATTGTATTAATTAAAGCACTGCCTGGCCCATTATATCTAGCCTCTTATTGGCTAACTCTCACATCTTGATTTAATTTTCTAATAATCTATATATTACCACGAGGTCGTGGCTTACCAGGAAAGATTCAACATGTCTGACTCTGGCAGCTCCATGGCGGTTCTTTTGTGTCTCTCTCTGCTTTCTTCCTCCCACAATTCAGTTCTGTCTTCTTTGTCTACCCAAGTTCTGCCCTATCAGGCCAAGCAGTTTCTTTATTGATTAACCAATGAAAGCAACACATAAACAGAAGGACCTCTTACACCACTTCCTTACGATGACACAAAGAAGAAGCAAAGAAATTTCCTCCACACATCTCCAAACATCAGGTAACCATGCTGTAGATCAAAATATTCTTTGTTGTTTAGGCAGAACATTCTATAACCATAACTGAAGTTAAGCATACTGTTGTATAATCTTGAAAGGAGCAAGAATAGGTCTGAACTCACTGACCTTTAGTAATGGTGGAAGGAATTCACTCTGTGGGACCCAACATGTTCTCAGCTTATTCACTCAGTTTTATTGAGTCTAGGATCACAGATTACGGAATGCTGTCATCCATCGTTAAAATGAGGGTTGCTGCCTCAAGTCGGCTAATCAAGAAACAACCTCACTGACATGCACAGATGCTCATGTAATGTAAATAAGCTGTTGTGGGCTTGGCTGGCAGGCTCAAGGTCCTGGTTTGTTCATAATAGTCCTTTCACAGTGCCTTCATCTGAATATTTTAAATTTTCAACCAAATAAAAATTAATTAGTTGTTTTTAATCTCCGAGGTATACACACATTGCCCATTGGTCTTTTCTCTTTAAAAGTGGACTAGAAACATTCTGCTAGATTCTTTGACTCACATATATAGAGTAGAAACACTCTGCTAGGCCCAATAGGTCACATGTATGGAAATAGGAAGGCAACTTCCTGACAAGTTTGGATGAGGGTCTAGGATGAGGGTAGAAGGAGCTGGAGAGTGAAAACCACTAAATATTATTACATATATGTGTGCAAATGCCAAAGAATAATGAACCACTAAATATTATTACATATATGTGTGCAAATGCCAAAGAATAATGAAAAAAAGAAACCCAAAAAAACTAGTCTCAATTTCCTTCACCCATTTTGTTTTTCTTTCCAGAACTCCATGATTCTCAGGCCATCACACTATCCTGCTCTCTTTTCAATAGCATGTGTGCTAGCATCATACAAAAGAAAACAATTTCTCCTGAATTTTTTCACAAATTATCAATCTTTCTAAATTATGGATTTTGTTTCAGATCAGATATTGGATTTATTTTGATTTGAGGTTACTCATTTATAATTCTTTAAAAAATTAAATGAAAGAGCAGTGTAGAGGATAACCTCACTCACACTTACCAGTGTATCATTTGAAACCTAATTTTTCTGCATCTTAGCTCTCATATGGCTGTGATTTAAAAAAAAAATGTGCCCAGAATCAACTTGCAGAATAAAGTATTTTTATTAGCTTAGTAGTTATAATCATCACTGAGGGCAACCAGGATAGGAGCCCAGCCGAAACATGGAGACAAGAACTGAAGCAGAAACCACAGAGGAACAGTGTTACAGCCTTGCTTCCCCTGCTTTCCTCAGCTACTTGGATATTCAGGTCAGGTCCACCTGCCAAGGAGAGACAAGGCCCACAGAAGACTGACCCACCCAACATCAATTAGCGGTAAAAAAAAATATATATAATAATGTCCCACAAAAATGCCCACAAGCCAGGCTTGTAGAAGCACTTCCTTGATTTAGACTCCCTCTTTCCTTATATGCCTAGATGTGTGTGAAGTTCACAAAAACTAACTCGTGTACTTTTCCATTCAATTCATCAAATTCTAACGTGGACAATGTGTGTGACTGTGTATATTCTTCCTCTCTCTCTCTCTCTCTCTCTCTCTCTCTCTCTCTCTCTCTCTCTCTGTGTGTGTGTGTGTGTGTGTGTGTGTGCCTTCACACGTGTGGAAATGCATGGCAGTGCTGCCTTGGGGATTATCTAAATACACACTGAAGTTTACTTTCATGGAAGAAATGTCCTTTTCATAGATTAAAGCTTGGTTTCTTTCTTTTTGACTTGATCTCAAAGCATCTTGTAGGAAGCCTTCCTTGCACTTGAAAGTGTCAGTTGCTGGGCAGGATCTCCACAGTTCAGTCACCTTAGTTCCTAGCTAGGATACAAGAAAATGACCAAAATGTTACTAGCAATCATATAGCAAGTGGCAATTGATACAGGGTGAAGTGCAAGCAACATTAGGAACGAGAAGACAAACCAAGTGAGCATAATAAAAAGGGACAGGGTAGTGCAATGTCATATGTCCCACACACAATGTTATAGTCAGTGTGTGGTTTGCACAGAAACCAGAATGATGGCTACAACTTATGAATGGTTGATATTTTCCTGGATTTCTCAACAGTCACTTTGATTGTATTGTGAAGATGTTATTTATGAATCAGTGTTAGGTTCTAAGTAATAAAAATCAAGTGTTTTCAGAATGAAACAGTAAAACTAAGTATGTGTTTTTCAAATTAATGAAGAAAATCCATTTTCACATGAATTTCCACTGGAAAAATGTTATAGTATACAATACTCCTACTTCCTTTCCCTACTTCATGAATTCATTAAGTGTCTGACACATTACTAATGCATGATTTAAGATATACATACACATGATATTCAGAACAAAGTTATTCAAAATCCCAAAGTCTTTATTGACTGTTCTAATGCACTGAGAGAAAAACAGAAGGACTGAAAACTTTGAGAATTCTCAATTATTCGTTCTTAATTAAATCCAGAATACAGGCTTCAATCATATAAATCCAACACATTCTGCTACCAAACTCACCCTCTCACAAATACACAGTGAAAGGCCTGGCCTCACCCAAGACCTGATGCATATTCAAGTTTTTCCCTGAGATTCCCTGAGATTGCCAGAGCAACAAAACAGAATATTTAGCATGCTGAAGCTCACTACTTCCATTTTTAATTACACACAAGTCATCTGTTTAAAAATCTGTTTCAGAATTTTGTCTGGAATCAACCTGGGTTTCTGTTTTCTCAACTGCCTTATTTTATAAAAGAGAATCTACTTGTGTACGCCGGAATTTCTTTCTTTTTTTTTCAGAAAGTGATTTGTTTTTATTTAGATGTTATATTCAGCAGCTTCAGACTGCAGGGATGCCTTCTGCTGTAAGTCACCCTCAGCCCATGGCTGGGAGAAGGTACACAGACAAGAGGAGTGTTTTAGCAAAGGACTAATCCAGGAAGGGAGAGCCCAGGAAAGAATGCAAGGAGGAGAAAGCAGGCAGGCTGGACCTCAGTCACAGTGCTTGGTCTATGATGGGGAGTTGGAAGGAAAACTGTTTGCAGTGTCTTTATGTGTGCCTAGGACTCCACTATGCACTTAAGAGGATGCATATCTGGAAATCTTTGAGGAAAACGAGATATGATAAAAAAACAATGTGAACATTGTGGAATGTTTGCCATGAGTGTTATTAGCTGGGTGGTGGTGGTGCACGCCTTTAATCCCAACACTCGTGAGTCAGAGGCAGGAGGATCTCTGTGGTTCGAGGCCAGCCTGCTCTACAAGATCTAGTTCAAGGACAGGCTCCAAAGCTACAGTGAAACCTTGTCTCGAAAAATCAAAAATAAATAAATGAGTGTTATTATGCAAAAAGCTCAGATGCACCTCTCATTTCTTCCTCGTTGCCTTTAATATGGTGCCCACTGGCTGACACCAATTAGCATACATTGTGTACCTTCCAGGGTTCTTTATGGAGATACATCTGGGCGAATGGGAAGCATGGAAGAGGTTAGGTTTTGTGGGTTTTTTGTTTTGTTTTGTTTTGTTTTTGTGTTTTTTATTTTTCCATTCAAAAATTTCCACTTCCTCCCCTCCTCCCATTCCCCTCCCGCTCCCCCGCTCACCCCCCTCCCTCCCCCTCCAGTCTTAAGAGAGGGCAGGGTATTGTGCCCTGTGGGAAGTCCAAGGCCCTCCCCCCTCCATCCAGGCCTAGGAAGGTGTGCATCAAAACAGACTACGGTCCCAAAAAGCCAGTACATGCAGTAGAAACAAGTCCCAGTGCCATTATCAATGGCTTCTCAGTCTGCCCCCATTGTCAGCCACATTCAGAGAGTCCGGTTTGATCGCATGCTCCTTCAGTCCCAGTCCAGCTGGCCTTGGTGAGCTCCCATTAGATCAGGCACACTGTCTCAGTAGGTGGACGAACCCCTCGCGGTCCTGACTTCCTTGTTCATCTTCTCCTTCCTTCTGTTCTTCAACTGGACCTTGGGAGCTCAATCCAGTGCTCTGATGAGGGTCTCTGTCTCTATCTCCATCCATCGCCAGATGAAGGTTCTATGGTGTTGATCGAGAAATTCATCAGTGTGGCTATGACATAAGGCCAGTTCAGGCACCCTCTCCTCTACTGCCCAAGGACCTAGCTGGGGTCATCCCCATGGACACCTGGGAACCACTCTAGAGCCAAGACTCTTGCCAACCCTAAAATGGCTCCCTTAATTAAGATATCTTCTTCCCTGCTCAACCCTCCCACTCCTGCAAGCGCTCCACAAACCTTCACTGCTGTATATTGCTTTTATTATATTTAGGTATGATTCTTGTATCCCTAATTCTCCAAGACCTTTATCATAAAGGGGTGTTGAATTTTGTCAAATGCTTTTTCAGCATTTAATGAAATGATCATATGGTTTTTTTCTTTCAGTTTATTTATATGATTACATTGATAGATTTTCATATATTGAACCAGCTCTGCATCTCTGGGATGAAGCCTACTTGATCATAATGGATATTTTTTTTTCATGTGTTCTTGGATTCGGTTTGCCAGTATTTTATTGAGAATTTTTGCGTCAATGTTCATGAGCGAGATTGGTCTGTAATTCTCTTTCTTGGTTGAGTCTTTGTGTGGTTTTGTAATCAGGGTAACTGTAGCTTCATAAAAAGAGTTTGGCAATGACTCTTCTGTTTCTATTATGTGAAACACATTAAGGAGTATAGGTATCAACTCTTCTTGGAAGTTCTGGTAGAATTCTGCATTAAAACCATCTGGCCCTGGGCTTTTTTTGGTTGGGAGGTTTTTTATGACAGCTTCCATTTCCTTATGACTTATAGGTCTATTTAAATTGTTCACCTGGTCTTGATTTAATTTTGGTATATGGTACTTATCTAAAAAAAAAGTCCATTTCTTTTACATTTTCCAACTTTGTGGCATACAGGCTTTTATAGTAAGACCTAATGATTCTCTGAATTTCCTCAGTGTCTGTTGTTATGTCCCCCTTTTCATTTCTGATCATGTTGATTTGAGTGTTCTCTCTCTGCCTTTTGCTTAGTTTGGACAGGGGTTTGTCGATCTTCTTGATTTTCTCAAAGAACCAGCTGTTTGTTTCATTGATTCTTTGGATTGTTTTCTGTTTTTCTATTTTGTTGATTTCAGCCCTCAGTTTGATTATTTCCAGTCTTCTACTCCTCCTGGGTGATTCTGCTTCTTTTTTTTTCTAGAGCCTTCGACTGTGCTATTAAGTCTCTAATGTGAGCTTTCTCCTTTTTTTTTTTTTTTTTTTTTGTGGGCACTTAGTGCTATGAACTTTCCTCTTAGCACTGCTTTCACAGTGTCCCATAGGTTTGGGTATGTTGTGTCTTTGTTTTCTTTGAATTCAAGGAAGACTTTAATTTCTTTCTTTATTTCTTCCTTGACCCAGGGGTGGTTCAGTAGTTGACTGTTCAGTTTCCAAGTGTTTGTAGGCTTTCTGGGGGTATAATTGTTGTTAAATTCTAACTTTATTTCATGGTGATCTGATAAGACACAGTTGGTTACTAAAAATTTTTTTGTATCCGTGGATGTTTGCTTTGTTACCGAGTATGTGATCAATTTTCAAGAAGGTTCCATAAATGCTGAGATGAAGGTATATTCTTTCCTATTTGGGTGGAATGTTTTATAGATGTCTGTTAAGTCCATTTGGTTCATTACATCTGTTAGTTCTCTTATTTCTCTGTTAAGTTTCTGTCTGGTTGACCTGTCCATTGGTGAGAGAGGAGTGTTGAAATATCCTACTATTAGTGGGTGGGGTTTGATGTGTGCTTTGAGTTCTAGTAATGTTTCTTTTACATATGTGGGTGCTTTTATATTAGGGGCATAGATATTCAGGATTGAGATTTCATCCTGATGAATTGTTCCTGTTATGAATATAAAGTGTCCGTCTCCATCTCTTCTGATTGGTTTTAGTTTGAAGTAAATTTTGTTAGACATTAGTATAGCAACACCTGCTTGTTTCTTAGGTCCGTTTGCTTGAAAAAACCTTTCCCAACCCTGTACTCTGAGGAAATGTTTGTCTTTGTGGTTAAGGTGTGTTTCTTGTAAACAGCAGAATGTTGGATCCTGGTTTCTTATCCATCCTCTTAACCTGTGCCTTTTTATAGGTGAATTGAGTCCATTGATATTAAGTGATATTAATGACCAGTGGTTGTTAACTCCAGGTTTTTTGTTTGTTTGTTTGTTTTTTTGGTGGTAGTGTGTGTTTCCCTTCTTTGAGTTGTTCTGGTGGAGGGTTGTTAGATGTCTGTGTTATTATGGATGTTGTTTGTTGGCTTCCTTGGGTTGTGGTTTTGCTTCTAGTACTTTCTGTATGGCTGGGTTTGTGGCTACATATTGTTTAAATCTGTTTTTGTTCTGGAATATCTTGTTTTCTCCATCAATGGTGAAAGAAAGCTTTGCTGGGTATAGTAGTCTGGGCTTACATCCATGGTCTCTTAGTGTCTGCAACACATCTATCCAAGACCTTCTGGCTTTCATAGTTTCCTAGAGATTCAGGTGTAATTCTTATAGGTTTACCTTTATATAATTTCAATGAGAGCCTCGCCTAAAATAACATAGACTTTCTCAGACTTTTCTGGATGACTTCCCTGGTTTTTTCTTGATTATTTCCCCTATCAATACTTTATTTTTCATCTTTCCTTCAGACTGATCTACCAGGTCAATGCATTTTTATTCAGCAATGTCACATCTAATATCAAAACAATCCATCAGTTACTTTATTCTTCTTTATGTGCTTTTCCATGCTAGACTTATTTTACAATCAATATTTTATATCTCTTTTTAGTCTTCTATTCTGTATCAAAATATGTGATCTTTTATCTATTTGAATCTCAAGCATAGTTATGTTCATCTCTCTGCCTGATAGCTTTGTTATCTGAGGCTGCCTACTTTTCCTTGTGTTATTCCTGTCTTTCTCTTTTTTTATGATTGACGTTTTTGAAATTCACTATAAATTTAAAAACATTCAAAATGATTTGAATGCTATGCATGATAATGGCTTCAAACTTAGGAATCTAGCACTTCAAGAGTTTCTTAGCCATCCATAACTAAATATGGTGTTTATGGATGGTCTTCAGTCTTCCTTTAGCTTGTGTGGCCTTATGGAATTGAAAACTAAGCATGGAATAGTTTCCCTTTCCATTACAGCACAGACCTCAGTGTTTATCCTCTACCTACAGAAGACTGCTGTAGCTTTCTAGGCTTTTAGGAACTCACAAAGGCCTCACTCAATTATTTTTCATTTTCTTCCAACCACAGATGCATTATCCTTTTCAATGCCACTTAAGGAAGGATCGAACAATGACAAAAATTTTAAAAGTTCTATTTTGTTTTTTGTGCTTTTTTTGAGACAGGGTTTTTCTGTGTTGCTTTGGAGCCTGTCCTGGAACTAGCTCTTGTAGACTAGGCTGGCCTCGAACTCACAGAGATCTGCCTGTCTCTTTCTCCCAAATACTGGGATTAAAGGCGTGCACCACCACCACCTGGCATATTTTATTCTCCTTAAAATATTGAAGGATGGAAAGGCATCTTAGTGGTTGAAAGCTTGTGTTGTTCTGGCAGAGTACTGGGATTCAATTTGTCTCACTAGAACTCCAGTTCCAGGGAATCCAGTGCCCTCTTTTGACCCATCCTTCTGCCAGACATGTATATGGTGCACAAATATACACACAAGCAAGACACTCATACATGTAAAATAAATGAATAAATAAATGTAAAAAGACAGAACGTTACTTTATGGCTTGTTCAGAGCTCTCATTTATGTTTTGCTCACAGACACGTTTTTCATGAAGACGTATGATGGTTTTCACCCTCAATACATTAAATATAGACACAAACTTTTCCCAAATGCAAAATAAAAACTCGGTAATGTAATGAAAGCACTGAATCCCTATGTGTCTAAGCTTGAAATGGCTTAAAAATCTCAGCTCATTTACCAGGATTCACGTAGACCATCTTAATTGGATTTTACATATATTTATAAATGAAATGATATTATCATAAAATAAAGCTGTTGATTAACCACTGCCCTGTATTCTATTGCATCAACACTGAAATGCCTACACTTCTCTAATTGTCATTTTCTACCTGAAAATTCAAGGAGTTAAGTTACATCAAAACCTCAATGACCAAAAATGCTAATTAATACAAGAAACTTCAAAGTCCTATATCTAATTCATATTACTTTTATGGAAGTGAAATCTGGCTAGTGATCTGTGTGACACAATATCGATTCTCAAGAGCTTTTATTCTTCATTATAAAATCAGTTCTAACCTTTTCAAGAATATAATCCACAAGTAAAAGCTTTAAAGATAATAATAACAGCCATCCATTTTAACTTGTCAAAGTGCCTTGTTCCTGTGTAGCCATTTTACTTTCTCTTATTCCCATAATAACTGTCAATTTGTACTTCTGTGAAGGGCCCAGTTTCTAGAGATACTGTGCACAAGCTCTGTGGGCATATATGAGGTTTAAAAAGCCAGTAGTACCACCATGGAATAGAGAAAACAGATACTTGCAAAGCTTGGTAATACTGTGAACCTTTAAGATTCAGCTATTAGTCAAATTAATATTCCTTAAGTTGAAAGTGAGTCATTAATGTAAAACAGTGCAAAATTGATGATTTGTTTTCATAAAATTAAAGTTACCTTTGGAAAGACTGTAGGAACATCAGTGTTTCATTGGCATTCTGCTTGTTTACTGTTTAGCTGCCTTTAGATGTGAGTTATTTCCCTAAGATATTAATTCATTGTCACTGAATCACCAACATACATGTTGTCTGAGGGTCCTGTGGATAGCCCAATTCTCTGGGAATCACATTGCTTGTGACCAAGGAAGGCACTCCTTTAGGTACTGGTAGGTAGAAGAATCCAAGCAGTAGAGTTTTCTGGTACCTATCATGAACTGAAATTCAGAGGAAGCATAAGGCTTAATTTCATACTTGAGCAAAAGAAAATAAAGAAAATTTTAAGGCTAGACAATGGTGCATTCTTCGCCAGTTCCAAAGGTTCTAAGGTTATCTATGTCCTGTTCCAACCACACATGAGAGCCAGACAGTGGGAGGCATAGAAAGAAATGACCTGTCAACCCGGAAGTGTTCACCACAACCAACATATTGCCAGTTACACACTGTAACTTTCGCAAGTATGTGCTTGGATGTCACAGCAGAACTCCTCTATCATGTTCAGCCTCACCCATTCCAAACTAAAAGTGTTTTAGTTTATTTATTTTATAAATTTGGAGGTGAAATTGTCAGTACTATTCCATATTTGAGGTGCTTTGCCAGTGAAATCATCCCTTCTCCTCACTCAAGTGAGCTCATGAAAGCCATCAATTTTGGTAAAATTAACTATTCCAAAGCTCATATTATGATCAAAATATTTTGTTTTATCTTATAAATATTTTACATGTTTAGGTTTGGTTTGAAGGAATGCATAATGCCAAGACTTACTTAAAGGATCAACTTGTATCTCAGCGTAAGAGATATGCAAGATTTATATTGCAGATTAAGTGCCCATCCATACGCATTGAGCATCCCTAGCCCTCATATCTAATAATCTGAAAGTTCTAAAGTGAGAAAATGTTTGAATACCGGTAAGACAAATAGAGAATTCCACATATGGTCTCACATGTGATCTTTATTTAATGAACAAAATAAATCTTAAAATATGTAAACTTATCTTCAGACTATTTGTATGTGATGGGTCTCATAAATTTAGTGTTAGCATTAGATATATCCCAAGACAACTTATTGAAATATGACATATATGAAAATATCAAAGATCTGAAAAGATCTGAAGCTTTTAAAGCTCTAAGTCCAAGAATTTCAGATAAAGAATACCCATCTTGTATGACTGTTTTGAAATATTGTCCCTTCACCTATTCTAGAAAGCTATATACTATAACATATTAGCTGACTGGAACCAAAAGAATATTAGGATTGCTGATATAATGCTGTAAGATCCAAATTACCCATAGAAACAAGCACATTCTTGATCATGCTCAGATCAAGACCTCCCTGCTCATGCTTTTCATACTCTATCGGCATATAGGAATGACTCCTGGGTTGAGAGACCCGAGCTTGCCCACTGAATGACTTGCTGGCTTAAGTTCTTAGTTTTATCTGGCAGGACTTCTAAGAAAAAAAATACACAAATAAAGTAATGTAAGTGAAAGAAATGCTAACATTGATTAAAGGTCCCTCTTTCAAAGATAGGATCATGACCTCAGAAGTTCCTGCCTAGCAGATGATATGTCCAACATTCAGTAATGAGATAGAAATTATTTTTGTCTTCCTAGGTTTTAGGTTTGGCATCCATCATATTTTTTTTAAAAATGTGGGAATGTGGTTTCATAGATTTTTGCAAAGCAGAAGACATAGTAGAACATCCCAAAATTATTGTGAAAAATGTAGAAGAGGCCATTTTGTTTTACTGCACCTGCTCTCCCCATAAAATTCCTTGCATGTATATCAAAAGCATTACATATCTTGGAGCAACCGAAAAAATGACTAATTCTGCTGTTCTCAGCGACTTAATGCATTTTCACCTTGAATCCCAGAAAGACATTTTAATCTGCCCTGAAAAGGAAATGTCTTCTTTTTATACTCAAACTCAGAGCAGAACACAAAATTCCAAGAATTTATATTGGGTAGCCATCAGTAAATCACAGTATCTCACAAAGAGAAAGTAATACTTTAATGAATTAATAAGCCAAGAAGGCATCAAGAATATTTTTCTAGATATTTTAAAGGAAAAATCATTCTTTATAGTTCTATATCACAAAAACCGAAACAGAGATAAAATAGAAATAGGCACACACAAAAATGAGAGTAAGAATATATACAAAGAATAAGAAAGCACCTATTCCAATATTCAAGTTTCTCTTTATGGTAAACAAAAAATATATATGATAGGAAGGGGGAGTATAAACATGTTTTCAAAGTTTTCTTCAAATAGCGAAGACAAAGAATACCACCAGCTGTTAGTTCTTTCCACTGACAAAAGAGAAAAAAGACCTGTTCTCTCTTCAATAAGCATAAGCTCAGAAAAGCCAGTGGAGTGGGTCTAAGCAGATGCCTTGTAAGCTGCCTCTGAGCCACTGCAATTGCCTGCTACGCTAATGTTTAACGACAAAGAATAAAACATCTGAGAATGCTGAAATCAGTGTGGGAAATCCTGAGGTGTTTAAAACCATTTCAAAGTTGCAGGAATAAATTGCTGAATTGAATATGGAAGACAATTACTTTGTTTCCTAGCCTGGAGAACAATGTCAGAAATTTACAGTCTAATACAGAGAAATTTTTTTCAGGGTAAGTTCTCTGATTTCTCAAGTTAAAAAAATGGGATTATATTCCCTATGCAATATATGTGTCCATACTAACATTTGACCAATCATAGTCAGTTGTCAGTATTTTAAGCCAGCTAGATCAAAGTTGTACATGAGTTATATGTGTAGAAAAGCATGTTAAATATTTAACTCTTGATTTTGATGATACACAAATTAGACCCTCTTAATCCCCCCTTTACTGTAATAGAGTTGTCTCCTTTCCTTAGTAAACACACAGGAAAGTAGAAATAACAGGTCATTCATGACTACTATATCCAAGGGAGCAACAGAGAGTGCCCCAAAATGTCACATCTCAGCGTTTAGACAGTGCAGCTACAGAATGAGGAAATAATCACACCACTACCCATGTTCTGTGAGAAGACTTAAATGAGTCCTCTTCAATCTCTCTCCTTTTGGAAGTAGATTAAAAACTTAAAAGTTCCTCCTCCTTTTCTCCGGGAGTTTCCAGAAGTACATCCCAGGACTGTCACTAGAACTGGATGCAGCATTCTTCAGGATAAATCTCTTTCTCACACAAAGTATGTTGTCTCGGAAGTTCATTCAGAGAAATGCAGGTTTGTCTTTATTTTCTCAAAACTTTGATTTTTTGTTACATACTATGTAAGGACAGACTCTCCTGCAGATATGAGGACGTCCCTAAAACCTTTTTTCTTTATTCATGCAAGTATGTGCTAATGGTTGTAAACAAGGAGACATTAGAAGAACGGCATCACAAGCTCTGACCCAAAGCCGCGCTGGAGAAGATTTTTTCAGTCCCATCCTTCTGTGCCCCTGTCTAAAATTCAGAAAGAAGTCTAAGCTAGGGTAATATTAAGTGATGAGGTTCTAAAAACAGAAAATGTAGGTTACAGGTTCTCATTTAATAATATTTCTTAGTATTAAAATTGAATTAAATCCTGATTACAGTTCCCTGCCCTCTACTCCTCCCAGTTCCTCCCCATCTCCCCTTCCATCCAGATGCTTTACTTCCTGTCTCTCATTAGAAAAGAACAGGCTTATAAGGGATAACTAAAATACCAAACTAGCATATAATAAGATAAAACAAAAATACCTTATCAAAGTTTCACAAGGCAAACCAATAGAAGGAAAAGGGCTACAAGAGCAGGCACAGAATCAGAGACCCATTCATTCTCACACTCAGGAATCCCATATAAATACTAAACTGAAAGCTATAATATATACAAACAGAGGAACCAGTACATACTTGAGTAGGCCCTGTATTTCCTGCTTCAGTCTATGTGTTCATGTGAGCTTTTCTGTTTTTACTATACTAGATTTCCATACCACCTTTGAAATGCCCTCCCTTCTCTATACCCATCCATCCATTTGCCATTCACTTGCCTGCAAACTTCATAATGTCATTTCTAACGGTTGAGTAATACTCCATTGTGTAAATGTACCACAATTCTTTATCTAGTCTTCTGTCGATGAACATCTAGATTGTTTTTAACTTCTGGCTTTTTAGAAATAGATCTTGAGGTAGATCACCCCTGTTTTTTTCTGAAGATTTCCACAGTGAGTGCATGTGTTTTCACTCTCACCAGTGTTCCTCTTGTTCTTCACCATCTCCACCATCAACTGTTACTTACTTTAAGCTGTGAATTATAAGCTCATTCTTCCTCAAAAGTATTTTCCTAGACCAGATATCTTCCACATATAGAATTTCCTTGGTTTCTGCTTCTTTTCTTTCTCAACCCTTCTTGATTTCATTGTGTGTGTGTGTGTGTGTGTGTGTGTGTGTGTATGTCTATGTGTGTGCATGTGTGTGTACTATGTACATAACTTCTAGGTTGTGTACACCAAGTTTTTGTTTTCAGTGGTAGGTGTTTAGGACAAATGTCATTTTCCCCCTTTCTATGTGCTGTTTCTTCTCTCTCTCTCTCTCTCTCTCTCTCTCTCTCTCTCTCTCTCTGTCTCTCTCTCTCTCTTTCCCCTCTATCTATCTATTTGCATTATATATGTTCATATATATACATATGTGTATCTAACTTGATTACCTATATATTGTCACTAAAATGTAATCTCAAAGAGAAGAATTTAGACCATGTTTACTGCGATAACTCCTGCACTTGCAATAGAGTTAGTAGTCTACAAATATTGCTCAACAAATGATTGAATTATTGTCCTGTGGTATTATATAAGTTTTCCTTATCATTAGGAAAAAAGAATTCCAAATGCACTGAATTAATTTTGAATAAATGAGAGACCTCCACAAATATAGGATTTTCTTTTTTTGTATTTTTTTTTGTATTTTTCTATTTTTGAAAGTCACAAGTAGCCTGATCAATAATTACATAACTATAGAGAACAATGAAGAATCTTCCATGAACACTACCTCACGGTTTCAATGAAAGACATTTTCTTTTCTAATGTTTTCATAAGATAAAATACTAAGTACAGTTCTACCAGCTGAAGAGAACACCCTGCCAAAGCACATGTGTATTATGAGGACACCATATGCAAGGCTTCTAAGAAGAAATGGGAAATGAACTAAGTGTTCTCTGTCTTCGGAAGCAATAAAAAGAATGACATCAAAAGTTTTACAAAGGGTCAGTGACTAAACTAAACCATCTCTGTGAAATGTGAGGCTTTGAGCTGCCTGCACAAACTCCGGTTGTTTTATTTGGACACTGTGTACTTCTGTAATAAGCAATTAGTACTCACTGGGGCTGAGAAATTGTGTGTTTCCAAAAAGTAAATAAGTATTGATTTGTGTCTGGCCTGAAGAGTTTTTGAAATTCTGTCTTGCACAAAAGTGATTCACCCTTACTTTTGTCTTATACTAGGTTCTAGTTCCTCTCTGAATATAGAGCCATAGCCAAGGAAACTCATGATCTTGGGCCAAATGTATTAGGAAACATTTTCATTTAAGTTATTTCCAGAAAGTCTAGCTCTTGAGGTATCAAAGTATTATTACAAAGGAATAACATTAGTTGATATTCTGTTTTCCTAATTAAAACAATGAAAATGGACCCCCCACAAACACACATGCTTAGAAATCTAGTCAAGGCATATTCTTTAATTAATTTTGTGAGTTTCATAGATTATAGACTGGGAGAGCAATGAAGTTGTCTGACTTTTCATGGTATGCTCATTTGTTAATTAATTTTGTTTTATCACATAGTCTATTTTATAATATTGTAGCAGATATAATTTTGAAGGTTATATTTTGTGAATTTATTCATATTGCTTAATCAAGTATTCATAATTAAATGTGTCTTATAGATCATTTTCTTGTGGCATTTAATATGATAAAGGTGCACCATAAAATTCAGTTAGGCAATATGTATACATTTTATTCCAGTAAAAGTAATTATATCAGTTTTCATGATCTGAATATCAATGTATGGTAGCATTTCTATTTATTTACACATCACATAATGACTAGGACAAGTTGCATGTTTTAAAAACGAAATCCTATTTGATACTACTCATGTATATAAAACCATGTCTTCATTTGCCTCATAGCTAATCGTAATAATAAAACCTTTACTGATTTCTGAAAGATAGAATTTGTTATCTTAAAAATAATATTTCATAAATATTTTGAGAATTTCATACTGTGAAGTTTTTCTTAGTCACACTTCAGCTCCTCCCAAGTCCTCTCTCACATTCCTATCCTCCCTAACCCCTCTGTTTTTTTAAACCCATGCAGTCCTGTTTCTGCTGCCCAGCCACTTTTAAGAGTAGAGATTTGTCCTGGAGTACAGTAGAGATACCAGAGTTCACACATTTAAGGCAAACTTACTCTCCCTCTCCCAGCAGCAAAAATGTCACTGGCTCCTCAGCTAGTGGTGGGATTTCATTTATACTTCCTCCTGTCCCTGTTGGGATTCTGTCTAGCTTGAGCTTGCCTGAATGTTATGCAGAGTGTCATAGCCACTGTAAGTTCATGGGTGCAGAGCCCTCTTGTGTTTCCCAAACACTTGGCTACTTGGAGTCATCTATCACCTCTGGCTTAGAATCTTTCCATCCATCTTCCTACTTTGGAGTAGGAGTTTAATTTGTACATCATATTTAGGGCTAAGCACTATACAATCTCTTTTTCTTGCAGATTGACCAGTTGTGTGACTCCTTGTTAATCACTATCTACTGTAAGATAAAGCTCATCTAGTAAGCACTGAGGGATTCACTGATATATGTGAATAACAATAAGTCGTTAGGAGTTACTTTTGTACTAAGTCTAGTTAGCAAAACAATAGTAACAGGTTCTCCCATGAGCCTATGACAATAGATTCTTGTTATCATCGATGGTGACAGTTGTGGGTTCCATTTCATGGATAAGACCTTAAATCCAATCATAAAAGCGGTTGGTAACATCTTTAGCGCTCTTGTACCAGTAGACATAGCTTGTCAGGCCAGCCCTTATTGCAGTCTGCAGAGTACAAAGCTGAGTGAGATGGATGATTCCTTTGAGCATTTGGTAGCATTCAGAGTACTTTTCATATCTACTAAAGTTAGCTAGGCATGAAGCTTCCAGTTGAGTGGCAGCTAGATTTTTTTTTTCATGTTTTATGACTCAATAATGAGATGTCCTCAGCAGTAGAATTTTTCTCTTCAAAAACTGAAGAGAAACCAAAAGCATGGATAGTGATGTATTGGGGTTTTTGGGACTTCATTGGCAAACTGAATAAGAGGTAACCCTCATAGGATTGAGGTTTTTATTTGCTAGAATTTACTTATCTTTACCATTGTTCTAATAGAAATTTATATTTGTGGTTGAAATTTGAAATGAAGAAAATGTAATGACATCACTATGATGTCAGTACTTAGAAGGCAGGCAAGAGATTGCTGCAATTTCAAAGCCAACCTGAATAATTTTAGACCTTATTTCAACAAAGAAAATGAAATTCAAGTGATATTAACTTTCTGTTAAAGAGAAGTCTTCATATTTACCCAGTTGAGTTGTTTTCCTAGGAGCTAAATAGAAAAGTTTTAGTAAACGCATAAGCTTTTTAATATATATATGGAAAATATTAACCAATATTATGTAGTGGCAAGTGGAAAATAAGTTTGTCCTCTTAAAATATCATTTTATACCTTTTCTCTGTTTTAATAAAATTACTAATTGTTGTTAATTGTCTTCTAAACTCTGTCTTGGCTCCTGTCCATATTTAATGTTACAGTTTCATTTTTGTTGATTTTAAGCATTTCATGTTACAATATTTCTTTACCTATTTATTAGAAATTCAGTTTGTTTTCAAAGGTATTATCATTTCTTAGTAATATCTTTGGGATTAGTTTGCATTATGTATGATGTCATCATTATCACTTGATGATCCTCAAGGAATATCCCATTTTCCTGCTATGGATTTATGTTCTGCTAGTGCTGAGGAGACATTTTACTGAATGTTTTTCAAGTAGAGCTATATTGGTAATATTATTTGAATTTTATCAATAAATGGTTTTCTATTAGTTAGTGAGAGAAAAATGTTGAAGTCTCTACTTAGAATTATTGTCTATTCGGTTCTTGATGCAATCCATCAGCTATTGTTCCATGCATTTCAAGTCTGAATATTTGGTGTATATTTATTTAGAACCATTATGTCCCTACCCCTTATCATTCTGGAGACTTTCCATTTCTTGCTACCCCTCAAGTTTTGTTGGATGCTTTTTGCTTGCAGTAGAGTAACTCGACTTTCCTTGTGATGGCATTATCATTTCTAAGATAAAATTTGCTACTCTGCTTTTTAGAGCTCTCAGTCCATGAATTTGTCAATGACATTATGTTGCAGCAATATTGAAGTTATGATCTTACTTGTGGGTTTTGCTTTCTTATCTACTCTTTGTTTTCTCCTACACTTTCCCTATTTGTCTACTATGGTCAACTTCTTCATATGGTTTCTCTAGTTTAATGTGTGTTTCTGATACTATAGTGTACCATGAAGTAAGCTGTCACTTCTCCTGCACATGCATCACAGCTTTTTATTTCTAATATTTCCAGCTCTTCCTAGTGTTCTTGCCATGCAGTTTCTTTATTTACATGCTAAAACTTTTAGGACACAATATTTTCTCTAAGTGTTGCAATTATGTGTTAAAGACAATAATAAATAAACCAAATGCTTTGTGGTCACTCATAGATGTAACAGTTCTCATTCTCCTGTGAAGTTTGCTTTCCATCTCACGTCATCGTTCTTCCTCATAAGGAGCCTTCTCTCATTATTTCTCAGAACTTACGGAAAAATTTATATCTTCCAAACTCAATATGTGGGTAAATTTGTTGTATATTAAATTCTGCAGTATCATTTGCTTCTAGCTTATTTCTAAGAATGAAGTCAGCAGCAATTGCTATTTTTTGCTTGAGTTGGACTGAAACTTTTTGAGTCTGTGAGAGCAGAGTCTTGAATACTTTTTTGCTTTCTTCCCTCCCTTTAAAACTGAATTGCCACATCTGTTTATCACTCAAAGGTTCTTTCTTGTAATGTCTTCAAGTGGCTTAATATTTTCTTCTGCCATTTTTCATATTATCCTGAAGGTTGTTTATCCATCAGTCCTTTGGGATATATTCCTTAGGTAGCTGTGTCATGATTGCATTGGATAGTCATTGTTTTGACTAATTATTTCATGTTTTTCTTTAAATAGGTGCACACGTTTCTAATACTTTACAGCTGTCACAGTTCCTGTGGGGTGTGTCACATGTTCTCCTCTGTATGTGGGGTGTGTAAGATGTTTTCCTATATATGTTGGTTCTGCCAGACGTTGTACTCTGTATTGGGATGTGCCTGGTATTTTCCACTGTAAGTGGGTGTATCAAATGTTTTCCTGTGTTTGTGGCATTTGACAAATGTTGTTCTCCTCTGTATGTGGGGTGTGTTGTATGTTTTCCTCTATATCCCTCCACATAACGTCATGGGATCTGTTCTGTCATTGAACCTAGAGTTCATCAATTGGTTGAACTAAGTAGTCTGTGAATCCCTAAAATTGTCTTGTTTCTGTCAGGTCAAGATTACAGACATGTTCTCCCACACATGGTCTTTTCCAGGTGTACTGAGAGTCCAACTCATGCCCACTTGGTTACACAGAAAGCTCTTTATACATGGAGTTCCCTTCAAAGCCCATTTCTGTCTTTTTCTATCCTATTGAACGTCATGTATACTATTTAGCATTCATATTAGGTGTATCACCTTCGTGTTCTTCAAAGCTGGATGGCCTGGGACATTGTTTTAAAATATCAAATTGGTTTTATTAGGGTAAATAGGTGAGTTACAGGCACACTATGTGGATATTTTAGACTTGTTTGTAAATGTCCCTAGCGCTGATCCTGACCGGCCTCTAACCTAATTGCACTCACAATAGCAGTGTATGGAATCTCTAATGACTTTTCAAATGAACTCTCCTTTTTTTGAGATCTAACTGTGGGTGTCTCGGTATACACTTCACTGACATGACTGCACACATATTCACATGTTTCTGTGTCCTTTCTATATGTGACCAAAGAGAGATATATATTCAGCCAAAGAGAGTAAGACATCCCCATGCATTTTGCTGGAAAGGTCCCTATTGTTCTCCACTTTGGCTTTTCTCTATGCGTTCAGCATCCTCTTACCTAGACAAGTCATGTGTCTTCAAATAATAATACCATTATGTTTGCTTTGCTAATCTCACTCCAGGATCACTGTCCAAAAGTTTATTTCAGGTAGAAAGCCAAGGAAATCAAGAGCCTACCACTTTGGTTCTGTTTCCTCACATGTCACAGAGTTTTATCGCTTACTTTCCAAATTGAACCATTTTCCAAAATGTTCCAGCTTTGAAGAACATGAAGGTAAGAAATATTCTCAGTTTTCTGATTATATATGTCAGGAGGACAATTTAGGTCTATTTACTAAACCAGAACAAAATTAAAATTATTTTACCCATTTTTGTAAACAGATCACTTGATACAAACAGCGAGCTATAATAAAAATATACTAAACAAGAAAAATAATAAGCAAAATTATAAGGATAACCTAAACATGTTTCTTAAGTCATTTTTAATTACCACACTTGTGAAAAATTACTTACTACTCTCCTTGGGATTCTGTCCTCTTCTATTTTCTTTTTACTTTAGAATACATTTTAGTTCTAATTACCTGCATTTAATTTGCATTATAATATGTGTTTTATATGTTTATGCTTATTTATTTTGCTTAACTTTTATGTTTTATGGTACTGAAGATTGAACCTATAACTTTATACCGTTGAGCCTTGTAGACAAATGCTCTACCACTAAGCTGTAGCATCACCTCCTGTTTTACTTCTTATTTTGAGACATGGCTGCATTAACTTGCATGGCTTAGTACTGGCTCACTCTGCAGCCAAGGCTGACTTTGCACATATAATCCTCCGTCTCTACCTTTTCCATATTTGGTTATGAGCATGAGCCACATTACCTACTTTGTTTTTAAGTTTTCTTCTCGCCCCTTTCTCTTAGATTAAAGCTAGTTAAATATGTAGCTTTTGCCCTTTAATGGGTAGTTATTTTCTGATATATTGACTACATGTAATATGTACTGAATAAATGCAAGTTATCAAATAGAGAAAAGAACAACATAAGTTTTCCTTGGTAGGAAAATAAAGGGACATAATTGCAGTTATTTGAATTGTAACTCTATGTCAGTTTTCTAGAAGATATGACACCCCTAATATCTAGTTGATATAATAGCTAGTTGATAAATTAATTCACAAATGGCTTTAATAAGAGATACATCTTTAAGTGGCAGGCAAGTGCTGTGAACCAGTAAGAGAAGAAGTGACTGTCTAGATATTTTAGAAATTAAACTTAGTATGTACTATTTGCATAACATTTTCTATATGTCAAGCATAACATTTGTAGTTTTATTCCTAACTCAGAGAGTAAGTCTAGGAAACAAGATGTGTTTTATTGTACAGATAAAATGGAAGACATTCTGAAATAAAGCATTTGTCCAGAGACATGACGAGATATGTGTATGGCAGTTCTCAGCTGTTAGCCCATTGCCAAAGACCAGCCTCAACAGGGTTCATATGTTCCAGAATAGGAGCAAGAGGATTAGGATTATTAAGCAAAAGGAACAGAGATATGAGAGAAATAAGAGACAGACACACAGAACTGTATCGGGAGGGACATTCAGTGAACAGTGAACCCTGAATCCTTTATTTTCCACATATGTATATACTTTATTTCAAAAGGGGAGGGGGAAGACAACAGACTTCATTAACATGATGTAAGGAATAGACTTAAATTCTCTGATCTTTAGTCCAGGTGGAATGGATATCCAAAATCCCTAGGCAAAAATACTAATTAACCACACTCTAAGTCCGAATCTCTTGTTTGTAGCCATATCTCTTGTCAGCAGCTTTGAAAGAGCAAAGATAAGCTCAAACTCTCTGACCTCCAGTCAAAGTGGAACAGGCACACATCTGTGAGCCCTCACAGCCCAAGAATCTAGCAGTAGAAATGCTGAAATAGAAAAATGGTGAGCTGAGCCTGCCAATAATGATCCTGAGTCAAAATAAAATGAAAACAGCTAAACAACTAGATAACCATATTGTGGTTTACCTTAACCTAAAACTACTCTGGTTGTTATAAACTTTAACTAGGGTGGAAAACCTATGATTTAGCAAGAGACCCTGCAATTTTAGTCAAACAACCTTTTCTAATTTGTTCAATTTTGAAACCCCCAATTTTTCACATTTGAAAATGGAAGTAATGCTGATGACATAATGCAAAAACATTATAGAACTTACTAAGTACCCATGAAGTATAATGTGAGCCAAATACCAGGTGAGTTTGGTTTCAGTAACAGTTATTGGGGTTCAAAGATTTGCTGAATTATAAAAATCAAAGGATAACATTTAAAATAAATGAGTAAGGAAGTAGAAAATAGTTCCATTTGTGATACAATCTAAGCATTCAGTGTATTTTAGCAGTAGCAGCAGCAGCGGAGCTTGTGAATGACATTAAGAATTAGCCAGCACTTATTCTGTAACTCTAGCACTGCTCAGTGCTAAAAAACATGAGTCTAAGTTTGAGACACAACTTTAACAAGCCTTTCATAAACCTGATTAACTCACAAAGACCTTATTGGATCAGATTAAATAAATAAAATCAAGTTAATTATTAAAATAATTGAACATAGATAAAAAATATTCTAAGAAAATAAATTGTTTAGCTGTTGAGATAAATACTTTGGAGAAAATTACCTTTTGGACTTCAGTTTTCCGAAAATAATTATTTGGTTAATTGTCCTTCAGTTGCCAGTTTTGTCACTATCTGTGTGATCTAGTGTTAGTCTCTACTTCATTCTCAATAATGGAAGCTGTATATTCCTCTTTCTCTTAGTTAGTATTGCTATAAGTTAGTCCAATTCTGTTTTTATTTGTTTTATAAATCTATTTAATTGATTGCCTTCTATTTCTCTTCTGCTTTTGGCTTTTAATTACAATTTATTTCCTTCCATTCATAGATTCATTTTGTTTTTCTTTGCTGAGGCATTCTCAAAGGATCATAGCAGCTTAACACTTTCCATTTTCATGTAAATATTTCATGCTCTGACATTTCCATACTAGTGTATCTGAATCTTATCTTTTCATTTTAACTGTGAATTTGTCTATTATTCAACCCATTTCTTATTTTAGCTTAGACTTGAAGATTTCCTTGGTGAATTTTTATTTGCACTTGAGACTTTGTTTTTAATGTATGGCCCATAAAAAATGTGTGTTATGTACTATGTAGTGCCCATGTTTTTGAAGAGCCCCCTGATATACTTATTTCACCTGTTGGAGTTTGGCTTGATTTTATTGTAGCTAGAGAAGGAAGTATTATAAATTCAATTATTTTAGATGTGTGTCTTATTTTATATCTTGGAATCTCATGTATCTTGGAATATGCACCAAGAGTACCTGAAAAACTATTTACCCAGCAGTTGTTGGATATTGTTCATTCATGGGACTCTTAAGTTGACAAGGACCTATTGAAGTGTCCAACCAAAGATTTGTATTTGTCTAAGGTTTTTTTGTTTGTTTAACTTCTTTTTAGTTATTTCGGTTGTAACATGAGAGCCTGCTTGTTGGGGTTTCTGTCTTCTCACCAGGTCCCACAGCCAGTAAATCCCCAAGAAAATAAACAGAAGTCTACATTAATCATAAACTGATTGTCCTATTAGCTCAGGCTTCGTATTAGCTCTTATAACTTATATTAACCCATTATTCTTATCTATGTTAGCCACATGGCTCAGTACCTTTTTCAGCAGGGCATGTCACATCCTGCTTCTTCGGTGTCTGGAAAGGACAGCGGAGGAGGGCTTCCTCCTTTCCAGAATTCTCCTGTTCTCATTGCCCCACCTCTACTTCCTGTCTGGTTTTCCTGCCTATACTTCCTGCCTGGCTATCAGCCAATCAACATTTATTTAAAATATAATGACAGAATACAGACAATTCTCCCACATCATTCAGTTTTATTAAATTGTCTTATTTTTAATTTTGTATATGTGTTTGAATGTGATTGCTATTCTTTCAGAGGCTAGAAGCATCACATTTCTCTGTTGCTGGAGTTAAGATGGCTACAAGAAAACCAATGTAGCTCTGGTATGGAACTCAGGCCCTCTGCCAGAGCAGCACTGCTCTTAACTGCTCAGCCATGTCTTTATCTCCAGTTCTTTCCTACTATATTTAGATCTCTGTTGTTGAATTTTGATGATTAAGAATATAAATGTGAAAAACACAGTCTAGCAGATGATATCAAATCAGTCCACATTAACTTTTAGAGAGTATAAGATATACGTCCACTCATGAATTCAAACAGTCTTTCTCGCCGAATACCTGTGATTCTTTGGAATGATGTGGGATTTTTACCTAAAGAACAGATATCTGGCTCAGTTATTAAAACAGTCAAAATCACTAGCTATGAAATACAAACTTAGAATAATAGTTCATAGCAAATTTTAGGCATATTTTTAAAGAAACAATTAAGTTAAAACTATTTTAAAATTTCATTATGTTCTTTGCATTATTATAATTTCTACATCATTAAGAAGAAACACTAAATGTAAAATTCATGTACATATTTTAAAGAAAAGTTTAGTTTGTTAGCCTTCTATAAAAATACCTAGCATTTTGGAAGGTTTAATGCAGTAAACAGAGGAGAAAATGAGGAAATGTAATATCATTCCAAACCCTGTGCCAGAAATAAGCTTGAAACAGAACTGGCTCTTGAAATTAAGTCTTATGCTTGAATTGAGAACATTAAAATCTCTGCATTTCATCTGTCTGTTTCCTGTCATAGTGCTTGAGTCAAATATGAAAAGACATACAGGATGAGATATGTAAGTTCAAATATTTTATGTTTCTGATCATCTCTGAGCTTAGAGGTGGGGCAATTTCTGTCATATATTTAAACGGACCTTAAGAAAGAAGGCCAGAATGCTTAAAAAATTAAAGGTGGCATTAAAAATGCATAATGAACATCAATCCTTCAAGTTATTCTGTACATTTGATGTGTATTTAATGTTGTGACAAAATTGTTTTAATTATTCATAATCACAAAAAATAAGAATTGATAATATATTCTCACTCCTTCCAGCTCTTCAACTGGACTTTGGGAGCTCAATCCAGTGCTGCGATGCAGGTCTCTGCTTCTGTCTCCATCAGTTGCTAGATGTTCTATGGTGGTATTTAAGATATTCATCAGTCTGACTACAGCGCAAGGCCAGTTCAGGCACCCTGTCCTCTATTGCTTACGGTCTTAGCTGGATTCATCCTTGTAGATTCCTGGGAATCTTTCTAGAGCCAGGTTTCTTGCTAACCCCACAATGGCTTCCTCAATCAAGATATCTCTTTCCTTGCTCTCATCTCTGTCTTTCATTCATCTCCCAGGATTTATTCCTGCTGCTTGTACTGGCTTTTGGGGAACCTATTCTCTTTGGTTGGATACCCTGCTCAGCCTACATATAGTAGTGAGGGCCTTGCACCTTCTCCAAAGCTATATGGCTTACCTTCTCAGAAGAGTGGATGGGCATGGGGGGTATGTGGAGGGAATGGGAGTAGGGAAGGGAGTAGAAACTTGAATTGGTATATATAATGAAAGAAGAGAGTTGGTTTTCTTTTTTAAAAAATAAAATTTTAAAAAGACAGAAAAATAAATAAATAAATATCATTGGCCTTGGTTTTCTTTTTTAAAAAAGAATTGATAGGGGCTGGATAGATGGCTCAGTGGTTAGGAGCATTGCCTGTTCTTCCAAAGGTCCTGAGTTCAATTCCCAGCAACAACATGGTGGCTCACAACCATCTGTAATGAGGTCTGGTGCCCTCTTCTCGCCTGCAGACATACACACAGACAGAATATTATATACATAAAAATATATAAATATGAAAAAAATGAAAAGAAGAAACTTGGTTAAAAAAGAATTGATAGTACATTTTAATTGTACATTCAAATATCTTTATGAAGCAAAATCATTTCTATTGGTTGAGGTAAATCTTTCTGTTACAAGTACTTAAAGTGTCTGATTTGACACACACAGACAAATAATTATTTCTTTAGTATATTCTAAATAGTGTTTGATTCTTTGCTGCTCAGCTAAAATGAAATATTGGTCTGTTTAACTTTATATATATCTAAAGAGAAAAAGTATGAGTCAAATTATAAGTACTCATTTACTTTACTATAATGTACATGTATATCTGTAGAAAAATATCTATACTTTTGACGTTTAAAAGGATTTGTTAATATATACTTTGAAATGTTTTGTTAATATCTCTGTATAAAAATATATGTCAGTAAAATGAGAGATGTTTCAGTCACTAAATGGTAGTTTTACTTGTTTTGGGACTTCTAGTTCACAAATAATGACATAGAGACCTCTTATTAATTCCAAAGCTTGGCCTTTAGCTTAAGATTCTAGCTTAAAATGACCCAATATTTTTAGTCCATGTTCTGCCACATGGTTCTTTACATGTCCTCAGTACTACATTTCCGACTTGCTCAGAGTTCCCAGAACCTAGATTCCCCTTCTCAGTTCCTCTTTCTGACTAGAGAGTGTACCTATCATTTCCTGACTAGCTATTCACTGCCCAGCTTTTTATTAAGCCAATAAGAAGGTGCCTTAGTCAGAGACACATCTTTACAGTTTACAAAAAGATTATATTCCAACAATAAAGCACTTATCTCGTTGTTGTAAGGACCTGAGTTTAGAGTTCCAGAGCCCATGGGAAAAATAACAGAATATTGACAGGAAGCCTTGTCTCAGCTGTAGCAGGATGGTGTTTGGAATCAGGTGGTAAGAAACTACAGAGTCTCCTCAGGTGGCAGAAGCATAGGCAGGCAGATCTCTGTGAGTTTGAGACCAACCTGGCCTACAAAAGCTACTTCCAGGACCGGCTCCAGAGCGACAGAGAAACCCTGTTTTGAAAAACTAAAAAACAAAAATAAAAAAACAAAAACAAAAAAGAAACCACCGGTTCTCAAACAAAAAAATAAAGACATCTGTGAAATGATAACGTCATGAATTCAAATGTGTGGATATGGACAGACCACACTTTTATACACTTCACACAAACACATATACACAAAAGAAATTGTGTGAGTCATGAATCAATGAGAAATACAGAACAAGATAAGCAAGTCAAACATTTTAATGATTCTCCATCTATCTATCTATCTATCTATCTATCTATCTATCTATCTATCTATCTATCTATCTATCTATCTGTCTCTCCGTAGTATGTGTATGTATAATTTCAACTGCTTCTTTATTGTTTAAATCTGTGTATATGAATGCATGCATGTATTTTTATTTATTACTTAAAAGGGAGATTTATATTCCTCTTATCTTCTTTCTTTAAGGTTTTAGTGACTGTGAATACTGTCCTTTGCTGTAGGAGGAACCAGCGGGCCGTGTTCCCCATGCCTGGCTAGCTTAACCCCCAAAATAACCACATAGAAATTGCATTAATTAAATTACTGCCTGGCCCATTAGCTCTAGCCTCTTTTTGGCCAACTCTCACATCTTATCTAACCCATTTCTACCAATCTGTGTAACACCTCTAGGTCGTGGCATACCGGGAAAGATTCAGCATGTCTGACTCTGGCAACTCCATGGCGGCTATCTCTGCCTGCCTTCTTTCTCCCAGCATTCAATTCTCTTTTCCCCGCCTATCTAAGTTCTGCCCATATCAAAAGGCCAAGGCATTTTCTTTATTCAACCAATGAAAGCAACACAACTACAGAAGGACCTCCTACACCAGTTCTACTTAGAGAATAAAAGATGAAAATAATATTAAATTCTGTTGTTCTATGTTTACAGAAAAATTATTACAAGCCTTGGCATATTTGGCCTTGAACTAATTAATGTAGATAAAATGCCATCCCAGGTACATTCTTTCTACTCTATGAATAAAAATTATGATAGAACTCTTCTGTTCCCTATTCTTTGACATTAATTGAATCGTGTTTATCTAATGCCAAATCCTGTCAGATTGAGGCATGCCTTAGTTTTCTATTAGATAGTGTCATATATCTAATGACATAGAACAACAATTTTATTGTTTTATGGTTTGTATTGACACTACTATCACGAGGTTAAAATCAAGATATTTCTAGTGCTGCATAGATTTCCCCCAGGAAAAAGAAAATCATTTCCTTGCCTTCTCTGATTTTAAAGGCTTTTTTACCCCCTTCCCTAATTCCTGTACTTGTACAGTTTCCAAGTTTAAATGCCAGACCTCCCTCATCCAGGCCCCCTGACTCTTGTTTCTTTTGTTGACTCATTTTTTTTAAATTGGATCAAATCTTATAAATCATGAATAATGATATACTGTCACAAACCAATAGAAGAAAGGAGAACAGGTTTTTCTTTTATTTTCCATTTAAATCTTTCAATATTCTCTATATCACTTTCTCCATCTGCTAAGGAAAATGACACTGGTCATACCTAATTGCTATAACAAATCTGAGTGGTCAAATATGTATCCAAATGCACAGGAAACACTTAAGAAATGGTTTGGTTCCTCTAAGAATGCATGAGAACTGTGTGGCACAAAGTTGGGTTGTGCTATTCCTAGCAAATAAAATTAATGACTTTAGTAATGTTTGGGTTATCAAACACCAATAAATTTTTTAGACATTGCATATCTGTAGAATTTTACTTTACTCATGTTTTCTTTGTTCTTAGCTTCTTTTTTCCTTGTTGGGACATACACAGAGAAAACTTACAACTGTGTATTATGGTATTCTAGTATAGTATATGTATCAACACTAATGTGTTCAAAATTGACTCTCCACTTGGCCTATCACTGTGAGGAAGATTGTTATGTTTATCTAGTATTTTCAAAGAGTTTTAATCAGCTATGAATAATAGCCTACATGTTGCATGATATCTTTGAGAATTGTTCTGGGGATATATACATATTCAATTAGTTAAATATTTATTGACATTAAGTGAAAGATATTTTGCAAATAGTTTATAAACTTTGATTAAATTCATTTTATTATTCAGTATGGTGACACTGTTATACCTATATCACAGAAGAAATAGAATGGTTTAGGAAAATAAAAATATCTTATTTTTTATTTTATTTTATAAAAAAACCTTTATTAACTTAAAATAATATACCTTTAAATTATACAGCAAGAATTTAAATCTATATAGTTTTGACTTTAAAGTCTATAGTCATAAGTATCAAGTTTCAGGGATTGATAAGTTGAAGAATCAATATTTAGTCAAAAGAAAACCATGTGTTCTCACCTTTTAAAAATCTAGTTTGTATTGTTTGAACAAGCCACTTTGTTAGCATTTGACCATCACACTTCCCTTTTTCCCCATGGTTTTAGTTTTTCCAAGTCTCTTGTCACTACTGTCACATAAGGAAATTGATTATGTTTCAGAGAAGAAATGCATGCTCTTAACCGTGGAACCATCTTTCTATCCCTTAATGTAGATTTAATCTGTGTTTTCTTGATATCAATGGATGTTGAACAGTTTTAAAAGTTTTTAGCAGCCATGTGGATTTCTTCTTGAGGAATCCAAATGACTTAAACACAAACTACATAGAATAGGACTCAAGATCTCAATATATCGAACCAATTGTGACAACGTATATTTTTTGAGAATTTTTACATCAATGTTCATGAGGCACTTTGATCTGCAGTTCCTTTTTCTCATTGAGTCTTTGTTTGGTTTGCGTATCAGGATAATTGTGGTCTCAAAAAATGAGTTTGGCAATGTTTCTATATTGTGTAATCATTTGAGGAATATTGGTATTAGTTCTCTTGAATTCTTTTGTAGAATTCTACAATAAATCTATCTGGCTCTGTACTTTGTTTGTTTGCTTTGGTTGAGAGATTTTTTTAATGATTTCTCTATTGGGGTTACAGATGTATTCAAATTGTTTATCTGATCTTGATTTAACTTTGGTAAGTGGTAACTATCGAGAATATTGTACATTTCTTTTAGATTTTCCAATTTTGTGGAGCACAGGTTTTTGAAGTATGACCAAATGATTCTTTGGATTTCTTTGGTATCTGCTGCTACATCCCCCTATTACTTTATGATTTTGTTAATTCAAATATTATCTCTCTGCCTTTTAGTTAGTTTGGATATGGGTTTGTCTATTTTGTAGATTTTCTCAAAGAACCTACTTTTGGTTTCATTGATTCTTTGTGTTGTTCTCTTTGTTTCTATTTCATTGATTTCAGCCCTGAGTTTGATTATTTCTTGCCTTCTTCTCCTGTTGGTTATGTTTGCTTTTTTTTTTCTAGAGCTTTCAGGTATACTGATTGGTACCTAATATTAGATCTTTCTTATTTCTTTATGTGGGCACTTAGCGCTATGAATTTTCTTCTTGGTACCAGTTTCATTGTATTCCATAAATTTTTGTATGTTGTACATTGTTGCAATGAGGGGCTCGGGCTGTGTTCCCGGCACCGGGCCCCTTGTTCTGTCCCACCCGGCTCCTGGTGCATACCGGAAATAATTACACGGAAACTGTATTCATTGAAATACTGCCTGACCCATTAGCTCTAGCCCCTTATTGGCTAACTCTCACATATTATTTTAGCCCATTTCCATTAATGTGTATCGCCACTTGAGTTGTGGCTTACCGGCATGAGTCTAACCAGTGTCCATCTTGTGCTGGAGAAGCATGGCATCTGCTACACTGCCTTCTCTCTCACAGCATTCCCTTCTATCTACTCTGCCCACCTAAGGGCTATCCTACCAAAAGGCCAAGGCAGTTTTCTTTATTTAACCAATGAGGGCAATACACAAATAGAAGACCCTCCTACACCAGTACATTAATTTTCATTGAATTCTAGGAAGTCTTTAAAGTCTTCATTTCTTCCTTGACCCAGTGATGATTCAGTAGAGAGTTGTTCAGTTTCCATGAGTTTTTTGTCTTTCTGTTTTTTCTGTTGTTACTCAAATTTAGCTTTAATCAGTGCTAGTTTGATAAAATACAGGGGTAATTTCAATTTTTCATCTGATAAGACTTGTTTTGTCATTGAGTACATGGTCAGGTTTGGAGAATGTTTCATGAGGTACTGAGAAGAATACATATTCTTTTGTTTTGGGTGAAATGTTCTGTAGATATCTGTTTCAGTTCATTTGAATCATAATGTCTGTTAGCTCCATTATTTCTGTTTAGTTATTATCTAGATGATCTGGCCATTGGTGAGAGTGGGATATTGAAGTCTCCCACAATTAATATGTGAGGTTCAATGTTTAATTTAAGCTTTAGTAATATTTCTTTTACAAATATAGGCGATTTTATGTTTTGGGCATAACTGGTAATAATTAAGATGTCCCCTTGTTGAATTTTTACTTAGATGAGTATGAAAGATCCTTTTCCATCTCTTGATTAATTTTGCTTGATAAGTCAATTTTGTTAGTATTAGAACAGCTACATCAGCTTGTTTGTGAGGTCCATTTGCTTGGAAAAATCTTTCTCCAACACTTTACTCTGAGCTAATGTATGTCTTTGATGTAGAGGTGTGTTTCTTGTACATAGCAAAAGGATTGATCATGGTTGCATCCATCCTGTTAGCCTGTGTCTTTTTTTATTACAGATTGAGTCTACTGTTATTGAGAAATATTAATGTACAAAGATTGTTAATTCCTTTTATTTTGTTATTGGTGGTGTGGTGGGAGAAAGAGAGAGAAATTCACTTCTTTAGGTTTTGCTGGTATGGGATTATTTATTGCCTGTGTTTATGAGGGAATACCTAACACCCTTGGGTTTGAGTTTTCCTTTTGGTGCCTTCTGTGGGACTGGATTTGTGACTAGATAGTGTTTAAACTTGATGTTACCATAAAAGATCTTGTTTTCTTCATCTATGGCAGTTGAAAGCTTTCCTGGGTATAGTAGTATAGTAGTCTGGGAGAGTATCCTTGGACTCTTAGAGTCTTCAAGCCATCTATCTAGGCTTGGGTTTTAGAGCCTCCATGAGAAGTCAGATATAATTCTAATAGGTCTGCCTATTATGTTACTTGTTATGTATTGCTTGTCATATGGTACTTTATCATTTTCCTTTGAAGCTTTTAATATTCTTTATTTGTTCTGTATGTTTATTATTTTTAAATGTCATGTTACAGGGACATTTTTCTGCACTAATTATTTGGTGTTCTGTAAACTTCTTGTACCTACCTTTTTAGACCTGTCCTACTTCAAGTTAGGAAAATTTTCTTCTATTATTTTGCTGAATATATTTTCTGGGCATTTGAGCTGGGATTCTTCTCTTTCAATTCCTATTATTCTTAGATTTGCTATTTTCTTTCTTCCTTCCTGCATTACTTTCTGGAGGATAATGTGTCATTCATTATGTAGGCCCTGTATACTGTGAGAATATGCATATATCTGTTATTTCAACTGTGAAGTTTATGTCTGCCAAATGACAATTTCATATGGGTTATTAGCCTCATACATTAGATAGTTGTTTTCCTTCCTTCCTTCCTTCCTTCCTTCCTTCCTTCCTTCCTTCCTTCTTTCCTTCCTTCCTTTCTTTTCCTATTTTAGTGTACCAGATTTGCTGGATGTTTTATGTTAGTAACATTTTTAAATTTAACATTATCTTTGATCAAACAATCTATTTCTGTGATTGTATCTTCCATGCTTGAGATTTTCTCTTCCATCTCTCATATTCTATTGCTGATATTTGCATTTGTAGTTCCTGTTTGCTTACCCATATTTTCCATTTTCAGAATTCCTCTCTTTTGTGTTTTCTTTTTTGCTTCTACTCTGACTTTCAGGTCTTGAGACATTTCCTTCACCAGTTTTTTTTTCTTGATATACCTGGCATTCTTTAAGGGATTTTTTTTTTTAAATTTCCTCCAATTTTTTGTTTGTCTTTTCCTCAATTTCCTTAAGGGATATTTTCATTTCCTCTTTAAGGACCTTTATCATATTCATAAAGTTGTTTTTAAGGTTGTTTTCTTGTGCTTCACCTGCAATGGAATGTTCAGGTGTTGACAGAGATTTATGTCCTGCCTGGACCCACAGTCATTCAGTCCCTAAGAAATACACAGAGGTCTACATTAATTAGAAACTGATTGACCTATTAACTTTTGCCTCTTATTAACTCTTATATCCTACATTAACCCATAATTCTTGTCTGTTTTAGACACATGGCTTGGTACCTTTATCAGTGAGACATTCTCATCTTGATTCCTCTGCATCTGCAAACTGAGTCTTTCTTCTTCCCAGAATTCTCCTGTTCTTGTTGTTCCACCTATACTTCCTGCTTGGTTACCCCGCCTATACTTCCTGCCTGGTTACTGGCCAATCAGCGTTTTATTAAAGCAATACAACTGACAAATCTTTACAGGGTACAAAACCATTGTCCCACAGCATTCAGGTCTTGCTGTTGTAGAATAGCTCAGCTCTGGTAGTGGTATATTGCCCTTTCTGTTGTTGGTTGTGCTCTTATACTTATTTTTAGGTATGTGGGTTTGGGATGATTAATGGTTTAGGTGTTGATTTCTAAGTTTATCTATGTTTGATGTATTTTTTCCCCTTCATTTCTGTTTCCACTGTGGTCTTCTGTCCAAAGTAGCCAAGGATTTTGAGACTAGCAAACCTTTAGGTCCAGTAGAATGTTTCTTCTGGAATTTTTGCAGCCTGCAAGACCTCTGGGGGCCTACATTTCCTAAGTGTTCTTATTGATTCTGATGTTCTGCATGCCTGATTGGTCTCTGTGATTTCTAGAACAGTGTGACCTCCTGAATAATGGAAGTTATTCTGCCCTAGTTGTGCTCAATGAGGTGGGAATAAGTTGTTTTTTGTGCAGTTGGAGGCTTTAGGGCCAGCTATAGGGAGTTTTAGCTGGTTATGGGCAATAGCTTACCTGTGGTTCCTAGAATCCTCCTGGCCTCTGTTAAAGCTGTCAGAGTTGTGGACATGAATATTAGGTCCAGTGAAGGGGATGTTATTTGGAGCTGTTTGTCAGATTTAAGGAATGTTAGAGGTCAGTGGGTGGTGTTTTATCTTGGCTCCCTAAATCTGTCCTGGCCTCAGGTAATTCAGAATTCTTCTGATGAAGTTGTGGGTCAACATACAGAGCCTACAGCTTTAGAAATTGTTAGAAGGAGTTAGACTATATCTTACCTGTAGTGATCTATTATTTGTATTTTGATAAATAAATCTTGCCTATAGACCAGAAGTAAAGCTAAAGCCACTAGGGATCAGGCTTTAATCCCAGGATTTGAGAGAAAGAATCAGATGTATCTCTGTGAGTTCAAGGCCATCCTTGTCTACACAAGATGTATACAGAAACAAATCCAGTAGCTCACACCTTTAAGCCCAGTACTAGGGAGTCAAACACCTTTAATCCAAGCACTAGAGGGATTATAAAATGGGAGAATAGAGATGCTTAGTCTGGTTTGCAGTTACCCAGCTTTGTAGAGGTAAGACTTTTCTAGTGGCTTGGCTGCCTTGCTTATCTTGCTTTGGGTTGAACCCTAATTTCTGTCTCTGGGTTTTATTATTCATACTACACTTACCTGGGGTCTGTAGGTTCAGCATGGCACCCATGTAAGCCGTCAGACTGTGGACAAAATCCTATGAAACTTAAATAGCATTTTCTCTAAATTATCATGGATGTATTGATAGGTGATATCCCATAGTATTGCCTGTCTTTATGTTGGATGAAATTATGATACAATTAAAATGCATTGGTTGTGAAACTCTACTTTGAACAAGATTAATTACATTGAAATTATTTTAATTTTTATTTTAAAATTTAATTAATTAATTAAAAAATAATCTTGGCAAGAATCTGATAGAGGTAGCCAACAACAATGGCCTCCTCTGTGGATGACCAGGTTTTGGATGTGAAATCACAGAGGACCCATAAGTTGTTTAAAAAAAGATTTATTTTGCTAATACATTTAAAACTGCTCTAAAGACTCAGCTGGCCAGGGGTCATTTGCTTGGATTCTAGGTCCATTCAGTGATTTTTTTGAGGAGTTTGTGAGAATGTACATTCTATTCTGGAGCTATTTTAACTCTCACTGCATAGCTTGCCACTCTTCACAGCTGGCCCTGAGCCTTTCAGTGATTTGAAAGGAAGAAGATTAAATTTGAGAGCAGGCCTTTTTCGAATGCACAGAGGACCCATGTGAAGATGACTGAGTGTCATATGTGGTGCAGCATCTCTGATGCTAATATGTACACAATTTCTTTTTAGGTGAAAAGTAAAATAAAAGATTTATGGAGTTTTAAATGAAAGAGAAAACTTTCTGGTAACTGCAGTTCTACTTATACCACTTTGTAAATAGAGGGTAAGATCTCTGATTTCTCTAGAACCTGATCAGAACACAGCGACACTACAGACTCAACCATAGCTGAACCGTGCAGATGACTTTCAAACATTTTACCATTTTATCAATTTTTATTTTCAAAATATTTCGTAATGCGGGGTGTGAATTATTTTAAGTTACGGCTCTTGATTTCAGTATCTCTTTGTTATTTTTTTCCTTAATCATGCCTCCATAACTTCCCATACTCTTCTGAAAGGAAATTGCACAAAAATAAAAAAAAAAAATTAGTCTGGAACTAAATTGTCTCAATTGCTCAGCAACCTAACAAATAAATGAAGACTCTGAATGGATGCCCCTTGATAATCAGAGGTTTTTTGGGCAGGGGGGTGTCCACAAGGAGATACACAAAGATCTCTAGGCCAGAGAAAATTTTACCTTTCTTCTTCTCTCTAAAACTTTAATATTTATATTTCTTCTCATCTAAAACACTGATATACAAAATATTTTTCAACAAGATGATTAAAACCAATGTAAGTAGCATGCACAAATTTCACAATTACTTTTCAAATGAAGATGTGAATTAAAAAGCAATGTCAACATGATGCATGTTGTTGTAGAAAGAAAAATAATTAATGACTGTTGGTCATAATGATAACTTCTGGGGATGACCCAACTTTGCATTATCAACAGGCTCAAATCTGAACACTACACACAATGATTAACACCTTCAAAGTAGCGCATACCTGCTATATTGAGAGTTGTGATCTCCCCAGGGGAAGAAAAAAATCTTAGGACTCATTAAATCAGTGGCACTATAATAAATCATAAGCTTGTTAAAAGGAAATAGTTTAATATAGACAGACCAGGTCCAGCTGTCTCAATAGCATATAGCATATGGAACTTAGTAATTGGACTCAAATGATAGCTGTTAAATCATTTACACCAGTGTGCAGCATTAGACTTCTATAGGAAAAAAACAACATTGTTCCTAAGTTACTACTAGACAGAGTAATATACTTTAAAATATGGGTGAATCTCTCTCAAATTAACATCTGATTGTTGGTTTCCATGGAGTTCCTTTGAAGTAGAAACTAAAATATATTTGTTCTGGGTCATTTCTGGGTATAAATTATTTAGTGACTTGTTTGACTTCAAACTAACACTTTCTATTTTTAACATTTATATTTTGTTTGCTTGTTATTTAAAACAATACCAGGATTTGTATTTTAAAACAAAGTTCACTTAAAAATACAACTTTGTCACCTGTGCATATCTGCACTAAGGATAAGATGGGGCAAAACAATACAAAATATTTTCATTTTAATATACTTATAGTAAAAAAGAAGATTTGGTTACTAAAAAATACTTGTGTCTTGTTATTGGGGATGTGAGATATGCATCAACTAAGCATAAAGACCTACAAGGTCCTATCTAATGGATCTATGTGTCATAGAAAGCAGAACTTACTCTGCTATGAACAGACATGTTTTCTCAATGAAGATTCACTAACACAACTGTTCATCAAATGAATTACTTGTTCTACTTTAATGTTATTTCAAACCAGACCCATAGGGTTCAATCTATATACTTGTTTTGGTAGTATGGTTTGGGTCATCTGCAAATTTGGATAGATGCTCCAAAGGAAGGAAGATGAGAGAAAAGGGTGTTTGCCCATGCTACCATGATTCTATGGATGCAGTATCAGTTACCTTGCTCAGTCAATAGAGAGTGTGACTCTTAATCTCAGAAGCATGAGTTTGAGCTCTGTGATGGGCACCATTTGTAGATGTAAGTTTCTGTCCCATCTGGTCCCATAGCTGTTCAGTCCCAAATAAATACACAGAGGCTTATACTAATTATAAGCTAATTGACCTATTAAGCCAGTCTTATTATTAACTAGCTCTTGCAACTTAAATTAACCCATAATTCATATCTATGTTTAACCATGTGGCTTGGTACCTTTTCTCAATAAGTCATGTTCATCATGCATACTCTGCTTTTGGCTAATGACTGTGCCTCTTCCTTGTTTTCTCCTAGTCTTGTCTTCCTTCCTATGCTTCGTTCCTGGCTACTGGTCAATCAGTGTTTTATTAAACCAATATGAGTAACAAATCTTTACAGTGTACAAAGACATTATCCCACAGCACCTGCAAATGACTTTTCTGTCTCCTGCTTTGGTTTCTCCAGTCCATGGAAGAATCCTTCCTTCTACCTTTAATCTACAGGTTGACTCACTGTCTGCTCTTTAGCTATTTAGTTTTTCTTTCACCTATTTAACCAATTCCCTTGGCTAAATTCCCTTTACTTTGAAGCTTTAGGATAGTTTCTGTTTTTTGTAGATGGATACTGACTTGTACACTCTCAAGTATCAACTTGATGTTTCCAGAGGGAGGTAGTAAAGCAGATGAGGCATGCCAGTTTCCCTCACATTATATATTAAACATGACAGTGCAGATATCCTAATGCAGTCTGCTGAAAATTAACCATGAATCTGTTGCTCGCTGAAGGAAATTGAAAGAAAAATACCAGGAAAATTGGTCGGAATCATAATGATTATAGGACACATAACAGAAGAAATGAGCCATAGTTCCTGGGAACTACTCTGAAATGGGACTTGTCTGCATTTAAACTCTGTGACAAGCATACAGCACAACTTGGCTGTCAATGTCAGGCAGCTGTATGGAGAGGGAACAGGAAGATAAGAGAGTATCTTTATCTAGGTTTTTGACTGAACATTCTTATGTTTTGTTTTCTTTTGTTTCTCTGAGAATGGCCTCTGTACTTCAGGCTGGCTTCAGTTTTGTGTCAATCCGCATGTTTCAGCTTTCTAAGACCTAGGATTAGACAATAACCACCACACCCTGCTAGACTAGAATGAATTAAAAACAGCTTTAAGGCTTCCATTCAGAGGATAAAAAGGTTTCAGAACTTTGTGCCTATAACTTACAGTCATAAAACAATGTCTTTCCATGGAGATTTATTATCTTCCTGATTCAGTAGTGAAGTTCTCCAGTGTGCTTTCCTCTTTCAGCTCTATTGCCCTAGTTGATGACTTCTGAAGCCCAATTAAGTCACTTCTACATCTTAAAAATATTCTCACCTTTACAAATTTTCTCTCTCTTCTGCATTCTAATCTGGTTGTAGCTTTGTCATTCCTCCCAGTCAAGCTTTTGAAATGTTCTCAATAAATATTTCCTTCTTTCTTTCCACTGCTACATAGTCCATATCCCAAGGTAACCAGAGTTCCTATTCATTGTCACACCAAAATCTCTTACTTGTGACCAAATCCACAGACACATTCAACTTTCACTGCTCATAATTTCTCAACAGATTTTGATTACTTTTTAAATTTTTTAAATTATTTGTTAATTTTTAAAATTATAATATAATTGTATCATTTTTCAATAATCTTTTCCTCCCTTCAAACTTTCCTGTGTGCTTTCCATCTTTAAAATTCATGGCTCATTTTCATTTAATTGCTGTAATACAAACACATACATATGTATACACATATATAATATATGTAATACATACAGACATATATAATATATACAAATAACACTTGTGTGAATTCATTCATACATATTCATATTACATATATATCATATATATTCATAAATGCATAAATACAATCTGCTCAGTGCATGTAACAGAACTTGTATGTATATGTTTTCAGGGTTGACGAGTTGATATTGGATGACCAATTGTTATCTTCTTTCTTCCCTGTGTAAGACTATTACTCCTGCTCTCAGATTTTCTTAGTTGTCTATAGCTTTTTGTTGAATTTGAGTCTTCATAAGTTTTCCACCTTCCAAGTTAACATGCCTACCTGTGTTATCCTTGTTCAGGTCATGCATTTGGAGGTAGCTATATTATTGAGATTTCATGGTCCAACTTTGGACCTTTCTAGAAGACACAAACTCACAGCAAACTCTGTTTTTCTGTATTTCACAATATTTTATCTACCCTCTCTTCTACAATGATTCCTATGTCTTATAATCAGGGGTATGTAGTAGATATATCAATTAGGACTATTTTCCACAGTTCTGCATTTTGGTCAGTGTGGTTTTCTGTAACATTTTATGTGTGCCACAAAGAGAAGTTTCCTTGATTAGAGATGAGATTCATAGTTCTCTGGGTATAAGGACAAATATTCTGAATGTAGTTAGAAATTTTACTAATTTTGTCATGTCAGTTGTAGGTTTTCATCAAAAATCTATGACTTTACTAGCCTTAGATATTTGACAAGATTTCCAACACCAGGAGAGTTGTTGGTTATTGCCAAGGTATTTATGCCAATACTGTAACCTTAAGGCAATTTTTGATGTCTTAATTTGGCTTTTGCTCATTCTGTTCTCATGGTTTTCTCATGTTCTATAGACATTATACTTTCTAGGTTACTGCTCATGCTATAACCTAAATTAACAAGTTTTCTACCTACTTTTATTATTCAGTGGTCATCTTTGCTTTTTCCAAAAAGCTGTAAAAAGACATGAAAATGGTCACATCTGGTTCTCATGATGCCCAGGAGATGTATTCTCTTCTTTATTCTCCACTATCTATAAATACAGTTGTTACTTCTTTAATCATGAAGTGTTGCTCAACTAGCCTTTGTACCTGGCCTGTGCTTAACTCAAATGATGCTTTGAACTAATCCAACAAAACCTTCTTGTGGTCCTATATAGTGATTTAAGCCTCAAAAGTTTCCTTTTTATATTTTTTAGTGGTTATATACTCCTGAGTGTTTAATGTGTCTCTAACCCAAAGCCTGTAATTTCAATAAAAGCATTTTTAAAAATCTGGTCTTGTTCAACATCAAAATCTATTACATTCCATAGTGCCTGTTATATAATATAATCTGAGTAACTATTTGCAAAATGAGAATGGACATTAGAGATGTAAAAAAATCTTAGAGATCTAATCTTAATGTCAATGTGATGAATTGGTAAACACGGAAAATCTAAACAAAGCTGAAAAATGTTGAGGCAAGGAACAAACTGATAATTATTGTAAGAATTTTAGAAACATAGGAAGTAAAAGTTGGTTGTAAAACTGTTCATGAAAACCATTGAAACTTTATAAATAGAGGTGGCACAAGCTATTCTGGGATACTTGCTTGAACACCAACATTTAGCCATATCCCTTTTTGGCACCAACTCCACACATTTATTCCAAGTTCTTGAACCTGTCTGAAGCAAGGCTTCCCACAAAAATATTTTCATTATACTGTACCATATTGTAGTAAAATGCCCACAGATTTTTTTGTCCGGTAAAATAGATAGATGCAGCATGGTCATTTCCATAAAACACTTGTGCAATTTCTTGCTTGGAGGCTGATACTTTATCTATATTTTACATTCAATCTCATTTTATGATGATAAATATACATACACATATATAAATGTACTTATATGTATTATAAATATTTATATATGTTTATCACAAAATGAGGTGGAATGAGACACATATAGTATGTCTGTATGTATATGTGTGTGCATACATATAGACACTATATATGTGCAGCTTTCTACATACTCTGTTTTGTGCCCTCTACTATAGTATGTTTATAGCAATATATATTTTTTAAAAAAGATTCTGAATACTAAATTTACTAATAATGAAAGGTAATACCTAACTGGCAAGTCTTTAAAGTGGAAGAGATTCTGTGCCTCACCTTGTTAATCTTTATGATATTCTGATGAGATTATTTTCTGTCCCCCAAAATTAGAAGAGAAGATAATAATACTAGTAGAAACATTAATTCTGCAGAGGGAATTCACCTCAATATTGCTGCTAATGCTTATGAACTTTGACCTACATCTTTTTATTTGAAAAATTAAGGGAACTATTTTGTGAAGCCACAAGCTTTAAGCAGTATAGTGTTCATTTATTGATTAATAAACAAATTTAATTTCACGAAATAGATTGCTATATGACAAATAATACAAAGAAAGTATGACAATATACATGGATGATTCTACTATCTGTAACTCTAAGTTAAAAAGATCAAAAAACAGAATTTGGAGCATTGACTTTGTCATTTAGAGTACTTACTATTCTTGTAGAAAATCTGAGTTCAGTTGCCAGCACCTACCTTGAGCTGTTTACAATGCGTGTAGTTCAATTGCTGGACTGCAAGCAGATAGTCTTGTGTCAATTTGACACAAGATAAGGAAGCTGTGACAAGGGTGCCTCAACTGAGAAAATCTTTCCATAAGCTCCAGGTGTAGATGAGCCTGTAGGTCATTTGTTAAATTAGTTTCTTATGGGAAAGGGCTCAGGCCACTATGGGTGGTGTCATCCCTGGGCTATTGGTCCTGGGTTCTACAAGAAAGCAGGTTGAGCAAACCATGAGGAACAAGCCAGTAAACTGCACCTTTCCTTAGCTTCTACATCAGCTCCTGCCTACAGGAGCTACCTATCATGTTTGAGTTTCTGTCCTGACTTCCTTAAATGATGGACAGTGATACAGAAGTGTAATCCAAATAAGCCATTTCCTCCCCAACTTACTTTTTGGTCATAGTATTTCACATCAGCAACAGAAACCCTAACCAGGACACAGGCCATTAGAGTCCTTCTTCTGGGTGCCAGAAATACCTATACATATGTGTGCATACATAAACACAGGCACACACATAGATAAAAATAAAAGAAAAAGATAAAAAAGTATCAAGTGTAATATAAACCTTATGTGGCAATGATAAACTATATCAATTAAGAATATGTATATATGTACCAAAAAGAAAATGAAGATATTATCTTTAAAATCATTATGTAATTAAGACAATATTAAATAAGGGATTTTGAGAATGAATATATAAACAGATGTCTTGTGGGTCCCAGATAAATAATTGCTCTACTCCTTCAATGTGGGAAGTCCTTCTCTATATGTGTTGCTTCATTGGTTGATGAATAAAGCTGTTTTGGCCAATGCCTTAGAAGATCAAAGGCAGGCAGGAAATCTGAACAGAGATATGGAGAGAAAGTAGGCAGAGTCAGGGAGACACCATATAGCTGCTGAAGGAGACAGATACTCAGAACTTTTACTGGTAAGCCACAGCCTAGTGACAATACACATAATAGAAATGAGTTAATTCAAGATGTAAGAGCTAGCTAAAAATATGCCCAAGTCATTGGTCAAGCAATGTTGTAATTAATATAGATTCAGTGTGATTATTCGGGTCTGGGCAGCCAGGAATGAATGAATGAACTATCTCTGTTTACAAATGATGCCACGACATGGGGCAGCTACATCCACATAAAAACCAAGACTGCTTGGAAAGGAATTCTAGACACAATAGGTCAGAGTTAAGCACAGCTTCTTGGTAGCTGTATTTTTCAGATAGACTCTGTTTGCTGGTAGCAAGCAGAGGCATGGCTACTTTAAGAGAAATCTTTCTGACTCAGTGAAAGCCACAAATAAACTGCATAACCCCTTTCAGATTAAGCTTCCTGGTTTGTAATGGCAGCATGAAGAGCTCTGGCTCTTTTAGAAGGTCTGGCTATGGAGCACTTAAATGGGGTTTGTGAGCAGAGTGCTACAACTTGCTTAATGGCAACATAGACCCACTGTATTTTTGGAGCTGGAGCAGTGATCATGCCCCACAGAGGTGGTGAACATACGTTCACCATATTGAAAGGCCAAGAGAGGTGGAGCCAGCATCCAGGGCTGACATGACCACACTGCTTACCATTTTAAAATTCTCCTTGTCACAAAAGGATTCCAGATACAAAATAGGACAGATTCAGACATAAAAGACTTCTAAATGAGACAGTATGTTTTAAAAAATGTTCCTAGCCTTGGAATAGAAAGGAAAAATTATATAGACAGTTACAAAGAGACATAATTGGTTTTAAAATATAAAACAAAGTCTTTAAAGAGACAATGAAAATAATCTAAAAGAGTATAGATGCTCATAGGTTAAAAGAGTAAGAAAAATAAACCACACAAAGATGGAATATACACAGAGAGTCTGGATTATGCATATAATTGTGTTTTCTTTGAATTTTTTGACTGCAGAGAGACCTTTGATTCTGGGGCCTGTAAACTAAAACTACATATATATTTTAAAGGTATAAAATCTTCAAAATTTGAGTCTAAGGACATGTTACTTTGGAAAAGAGAGTCTGCTTTTATTTCCACAGGAAATGGGAGCCTGTGGATTCCTTCCAGGCTAATGTAGTTTAATGGAACAAAACCTCCCAAAAGCTCTCTGTGAACCCTAAGACTACTTCACCCAGCAATGATTAGGAAATAGTCTCAAAAACTACACCAAAATTCCCAAAAATTTGGTTTATAAATGTTTGTTTTTCATTTTGATTGAGATATGATATAGAGATGAATACTTTGCATTGGTATGGATCTTGGTCTATTGATAGAATTTTAACGTCAATTTTGTTATATGTATTTCTATTCTTGTTTAAGGTATTATGTTTAGACAGCTCATTTATAAATATAATATATAATTAAAATTGTATATTAGTATGTAGTCATTAATAATAGTCAAAATTGTAGTCAGGATAGTTAGATTTTCTAGATGAACAGAGATATATTTCAAATGTATAGGTATTCTTCAAATCTTTCAAAGGCCTACAGAACATGGCATTTAAAATGTTCTAAAAACTTAGACTTTTTTCAACACTGAGACACATCTCATTTTTGTACCACCAATTACTTCATGAGGAAGATGGGCATCAAAGAGGCTCCTTATTGAGTTTGCTAGACATTTGGCCAAGAAACTGCCCTTGTCTGAACTGCTTTATGGTATGTTATATGAACTAAACATGTAGGACCCATAGAAAAATGCTTGCTGAACTTTCCAAAAGACAGGATAGTACTTCAGGGTTATTGATTCACAGAAGAACCTGCTAGACATTCTGCAGGATGCAGAAGAAAGTGACTGACAAACTGCCAAGATAGGCAAAACAGCCTTTCAAATTTCCTGCTTCATGGAAAAGTCTGCTAGATATTATGGGCCTGTAGAATAAAGATGGATGCTCCAGTGTTACAAAAAAACTTTGGGTGACTGGCCAAGATGTCTCTATGAATTCTAGAGTGTAATTCTTGCTTGATACGTATTTTGTTATACTTTGTTAAAGTTAAAACCTTTCTTCTTAATTAGACAAAAAAAGAGGGGGGATAATGTGCAATATCATTCTGTATGTGTTGCTTTTATTGGTTGATGATTAAAGCTGTTGTGGCCAATGGTTTAGCAGATTAAAGCTAGGCAGGAAATGGAGAGAGAGTAGGTGGAGTCAGTAGGAGAGGTCAGGAAGCTGCCAAAGGAAATAGTCGCCAGAACCTTACCTGGAAAGCCACAGCCTTTGGTAACACACAGACTAATATCAAGGGCTTATTTTAGACATAAGAGCTAACCAATAATAAGCATGAGTTAATAGGCAAAACAATGTTGGAATTAATATAGTATCTGTATGATTATTCAATTCTGAGATGCTGGGAAATGAACGAGAAGTCTCCCGTTACACTCACTGGTCTCAGTGGTATTTCCTAACTTCTCATGTTACATATTACATTATATACTTTTATCTTCTGTATTCTCTAAGAAGCATATTCTGTCAATAGTTAAGGTCTTTCCGCTCTTTCTGTTGCAATCCTCTTATTGTCAGTCAGTAATACTCAGCTTTTGTTGGGGAAATAGATTTCTGATTCATTGCTAATTGGTTAAATGCTTTGTATCAGTAGACATTTTACTAGTCTATACTTTCATTTGAGCTAATTTATCTTTTCTATTAATTGATAATATTATATTCTAGCTTTTGAGAACATTGACTATTTTTAAATTTTATATGAATAATATTATCTTGGAAGTAAGATTAGTAAATTTAAAGCTTAAAAATTAATTCATTTATTTAGATTTGTCTTTTCAACATATAGTAAAAAGTAAAATAAAAGGATTAAGCAGCATTCAAAACCATTTCTAAATTTACCATTATCATGGCAGATGTTACTTGCTAATGAAATGTTGAATGCAATATTCTCTGCAGCTACCTGATTTAGCAGGAAGCTTTTGTCTACCCCACAGAGATCTAAGCTAAAATCCTTCATTCAGTGTTTAATCTTGTAGCATTTATTCTCTTTTAAGACTTTCCAGTTTGCCAATTCATTGGATTTTGTTTATCACCTTTCTACAAAAGCTCATTTGTTCACTGACAGTTGCATTCTAAGTTAAATCCAAAGTAGGGCAAATTAATGAATATTCAAAGTGGCCCTGAGGGTTGTTGTTAGGATGACAATTCTATCACATCAACCATATGTAAAATCTTTCAGGTTAAATGTGGCTGTTTTTGCTATGTCAGAGGTTATTTTTTACTTTATCATTTATTAATCATAATTAACAGGAACTTTCTGATCAAGTAAGGCCTTCTGATGTCTGAACATCAAATAATATGCCATGCATTTGACATATTAAAGGCTTTATAGCATTGCTATTTATTTGTTTCATATTTTTCAGATAGTTTGGTGTAAAATAAATTTGACAGAGTTGAGTAAAAATCCAGATACCATTACAATTTTCTTTGCATGTACAGAGAATGCTTTGATGCTCAGCTATTGGTCAAAATATATAGTAGTCTTCAATCTTGTTACAGCAAAGGTTGCACAGTAAAGTTTGGAGAGCTCATTTTTTTTCCTTTTTATCTCCATTTTAAGTATCATCTGTCATCAAAATAGAAATTGAGTTTATGTTGTTTAAATGAAAGCATGAGAAATATTAAGGCATGTTTAGTCATGCTGGGGAAAAGATTTTGTTCCCAACTCCATTTCATTCTCCACATGTATTATTTAACAATCTTTCTGTAATGGTCCTTCTTAAGAAGAATGTCAATATAGTAACTATCAATCATTTCAAACATGAATCTTACAGTCTACTCTGTCTGCCACCACTCCAGTCATCATAACTTTCTCTATATATTGGTGAACACTTAAACATTTACTTATGCAAAAATCATTTTAAGCAAAGATTTGTTATTCTTCTTTCCATTACTAATAAAATACGTAGCAGGACTGAAGAGTTAGCTCAGTGACAAAAAGCACTGCCTGCTCTTCCAGAGGACTTGGGTTTGATTCCCAGTACTTACATGGTAGCTCACAACCATCTGTAGTTTGAGTTCTAGGGGAACTGATACACCTGATGCATTTATTCTGGTTTTCAGTGGTACCAAGCATACACATGGTCCATAGAAATATATACAGACAAAGTGCAAACACATAAACAATCAAACAAACAAACCAAGTACCTACACTGCTCCTTAACAGTTCTCCTCAGGATGATTAATGCATCTCTACTTCATCTCTCAGCTTGAATATTCAGCTTGAATATTGCCATCATCTTTATTTTTTTCCTTCTTAACTTTTTTGTGTAGCTAAATAGCAAGAAATCATTCAAGTGGCAACTTATAAAAAACAACTCCTGTTAGACTGTAAACCCCCAATGTATGAGCATTATATTTTTAAAAAGCATTTCTAAAGTTTATAACAGCTCTCATCTGACACAAAGAGATTCTGTCATATTCAGTTAATAAATGATTACTTAAACAAACAATTAGTAGAAAATGAAAAGCACAGTTTATAACTCTACATGAAATTTGAATGAGAAATCTTTCTTTGGCCCTAGTCAATTAACATATTATTTGTTCATTAATTTCTTTTCATCAATTTAGTACTAAATGTGTAAAATTGGGAAATATTTTTTCAATATAGAAATTGACTTCTTCATCTAATTTCTATACTATATTTACATCCTTTCCACTTCTCTATCTCTATCTATCTATCTATCTATCTATCTATCTATCTATCTATCATCTATCTATCTATCTATCTATCTATCTATCTATCTATCTATCTCCAACATACACACACACACACATATCTAAGACTGAGAACTTGCTTGGGATTGGATAAGCTTTTGGGGAGCTAATTCCTAGAGCAGATTGGTTCTCCATTCTAACAGCAGCCATTAATTGCCTATAGATCTTCATTTAGTGGTGGGACCTTTTGACATTCCCCCATCAATGATGCAAGTCAAGTCATGTTGTCATTATGCAGATCTTATTTAGGTGACCATATTGTTGAGAGTACATGGGCACAACTTCCTTTTCATATAGAGGTGACACTATTTCCAGCAGGTGTGCAGATGTATATGTATAAATCTATATGTACATATATATCTTCAAGTATATAGATATTGTATACATATAAAGACATATATTTGCATATTAGATTAGATTTTTGATACTTGTATAATATTCATCAATCTCATAAAAACTGTATGAGTATGTACTATTCTGAATTAATTTCATGTGATGAAATGATCATAGATATGCTAAATAATCATGAAGCAAATTGATAAACATAGAACAAGAGCATACCCTAAACTATAGAACCCATCCAGTGACCCAATTTTCAATTCTTCTGTATTCAAAATAGCCATGTATTAATCAGTTAACATATTGAAGTGGTAAAACTAAAGTGCCATTGTCACATTATCTTTCCCCATCTACTTTGCAATACTTTCTGTTGTTTTAGAATTTCATACATGTATATAATAAACTTTAATCACAACTACCATTTATGTCATAAACACGATTCTTTAATCCTTAAGCACCATCAAGTAAGTATATATTTACATCTTTAATTTGCTTATCTTAGTTACTGAAGTGGGAAACTGTATCTACTAATATTTCCCTTGCTAATTCGCCAATGAATTATTTGATGATACAATTTAAATAAAAAATCTTTGACTTTTAGCCAATAAACATTTCTTTAACCTACAATGTGTTAATCTCTGGAGTTACAATGGCAAATTAGGTATGGTTTCTTAATGAATTCAATGCCTGCTGAAATTGGAAATCACACCAATTTCAGTATAATTAAAAATATACTGGAGACCATGTCACAGAGAAGCCTGCAAATGATGTGAACATCATAGCTTGGATTCTAAAGTGGAGGTTGGTAAACAATTTCCAAAGAATCTGCTGATCTGTCAAAGAATAGAAAGACAGGGCTACAATTAGTGTAAGACTTTATTTGAATAATGTGGTATTTCTATTTTTAAAAATATATTTATGTGTATGAGTGTTTTCGCCTTCACGTAGGTATATTCACCCCATGCATGTCTGGAACCCCGGAGATCAGGATTGGATGCTCTGGAGTTTGAGTTAGAGATGGTTGTGATCCACCACATCAGTCCAAACAGAACCTAGGCCCTCTTATTCAAATGTATACAAATACACTTAACCAATGAACTGCCTCTCCAGTCCCTACTACTACCATTTAAGCTCTGTTTCTGGTCATTGTTCTGTTGTATACAAACATGAATTGTTCAACAAAAAGATACATTTTGAGAAATATGAGACATTTTATTATTGTAATACCACAAAACATTACATTGTCTACATATTGAAGTTTTAATTGGGGGTAGATATGATCTAAATACATTGTATCCTTTTAGGAAGTTATCAAAGAATAAGTAAATCTTTAGAGGACTGGATTTTCATAGAGTTCTTAGAAACGCCAATATATAAGAACCAGAACAGCATCTTAAAATTTATCATAAAAACTTTTACAGATTTTTTTTGTATTATATATCTAAACATTATTCATATTTTATATTTATATATCTAAACATTGTATCTAAACATTACAGCTGTGGCTTATTTCTTCCTATGTATAAGTAACATGAAGGGAAAGCCAGGCCTTGCTTTCCAAGTTCATCAGGAAATTAGGTTAAATGTTACTGAAGAATCCCAATTTTATCATCCTTCAGATAAATAGGTAATGTATACCTTTGCTTGTTCATCTTGAATGTCAACTGAATTATATCAGGATGACAAATAAATAAGGACCCTTACATAGGATGATGATTAGAGTTTGCTACGTTGGCATGTGTGACATTTGAAGAGATTATTTAAAGTCTATTGAACTAAAGAATGGTCTAGTTGGAAGAAGTCAGTAACGGGGAACATGTTTTCATAGGGTAAACATCTATTTGGTCTCTTCTTATATGACATGCAGTAAACAGCATTGCTCTGCTATCCATTTCCCCCTTGTATCCATGTTGCCACTGGCTTAAAAAGAAGGCTAACCATAGTCTGAATCCTCTGTCACCTGAGCTAACACACACCTTGCCAACTTTGAATTGTATCACTCAGTCTGTCTGTCACAATGACAAAACGTCTCACACATCCCTATATAATTACCCCAAGATGCTCTTATTTCTAAATCTGAGGTACAGTCTGTAACATTTCTAGATATGATCCCAATGTTTTCATGATGTCTTGCCTCCCTGGGTCTCACTATCAATAGTTTTGCATTCTGGTGTAAGAGATTATAGAATGGTGTCATGTGGGAAGTCCTTCTGTATAGGTGTTGCTTCTATTGTTAATGAATAAAGCTGTTTCAGCCAGTGGCTTAGCAGAATAGGGAAAGACAGGAATATCAAGCAGATAGAGGAGGAAAGAAGGGAGAGTCACGGAGAAGCTATGAAGCTGCTGCAAGAGACAGATGCCAAAACTTTACCCAGTAAGCCACAGCCATGTGGTGATAGACAGATTAATGGAAATGGGTTAATTTAAAATATAAGAGCTGGCCAATAAGAAGTGTGAGGTAATAGGCCAGGCAGTCTTTTATAATACAGTTTCTGTGTGATTATTTTGGGTCTGGGTGGCTGGGAAATGAACGAACAGCCTCTACCTACAGAATAGCACCTATGTGGACAACTACATCCACAGAAAACCTGAGCGAGCTTGATAAGTAATTCTAGAAACAAAAGAACAGAGATAAGCATGGCTTCTTGGTAACAGCATTTTCTCAGGTGGGCTTTGTTTGTTAGAAGTGCTTCTCATTTAAGAGATGCTTTCTGACTCAGTTTTAGCTGCAAAAAGCTTACAGCTCTTTAAAGAGGTTCAACACCAAACACTTAAATGGTATTTATGAATAGCCAACAGCATGCTTTTTGGTAGTGGCAGGACTTATGGTAATAAACATGACTCCTGACAGTACCTCTGCCATGAAGCTACACTCTCAGAGAGTTAAGGAATGGGGTGGATCCAGCTGCCAAAGCCACAGATTAAATCTTAGCCATATTGTTTAGCGAATTAAAGACTCATGTGTTCAGAAAAACAGAGATACACAGTAAAGATGAATTCAGATGATAAAACCTCTAAACAGTTTACAGTGGGTTTAAATATATATATATATATATATATATATATATATATATATATATATATATATATATAGAGAGAGAGAGAGAGAGAGAGAGACTTGGAAGAGAAAAGAAAAAAGGACAAATTCCCAAATTCCTTAAAGAGGAGAGGGGGGGTAGGGTGTGGTGGCTGGTGGCATACACCTTTAATCCCAGCATTTGTGAGACAGAGGCAGGTGAATCTCTGAATTCAAGGGCAGCCTGGTCTACAGAATGAGTTCCAGGACAGCCAAAGATATACAGAGACATCCTGTCTCAAAAAAACAAAAAATAAAAATAAAGAAATAGAGTTTAAAATAAAGCCACATAAGATGGAAAATGAAGAGAGAGTCTGGATATTGTATGTTATTGTGTTTTCTTTGAATTATTTGACTGCTGAGTAAGGAGCAGCAGCAGCTAAAAGATCCTTGAAAATAAATGATACTGGTTTATTCCAGCATATATATTTTGACAGTGCCTTGACTTCATAATTTAAGTCAAAAGATGTGTTACTTTGGAAAAGATGTTTAACTTTTATTTCCACAGAAAATGAGAGGCCATGGGTTCATTCTGGGGTAAGAAAAATCAGGTTTGATCAAGGAAAACCCATTGAAAAATCTTCAATAGTAATGGATGGCCCAGATGATCCAACAGTTCAGAGAACCTCTGTTAGAGTTTCCTCTGAGTTCTACATACATAACAGCCTCAAGACTGCTGACTGAGAAGATCAAGCCTCACAGAATATTCCAGTCAGGACTTGACCATAATCATAAAATTTTTTTAGGTCCCCATAAGATTATCAGCACCTCCTATCATCAGACAGTAGCCTAGAAAACTATACCCACATTTCTAAAAAAAATGAATTCTGGATGTTTGTCTTTGTTTAGTGTGTTGGTTACAAACTGTTATGGAAAACAGACAGGAAAAAAGCTAAACAAAGGAGATTAGATTTAGAATTCTTGTTTTTTAAAAAGAAACATAAAAAGGGGAAGTGCTATGGGACAAGGGTCTTGTACCATTTAAAGATTTGTTATTTGTATTTGGTTTGATAAAAATTCTGATTGCCAATAGCAAGGCAGGAAGTTTAGGTGGAGCAACTGGAATAGGAGAATTCTGGGAAGAGGAAAGGCTCAGTCTGCAGTCATCACCAAGGTGAAGAGGGCACAAGATGAGAATGCCTCACTGATAAAAGGTACCAAGCCACATAGCTAACAGAGACAAGAATTATAGGCTAATTTAAGATGTAAGAGTTAGTTAATAGGGCTGGAGAGATGGCTCAGCCATTAAAGGCTGAGCTCACAACCAAAAATATAAGAGTTAGCTAATAATAAGAAATCTTGAGCTAATAGGCCAAGGAGTTTATAATTAATGTAAGCTTCTGTGAGTTTCTTTGGGACTGAACAACTGTGGGACTGGGCAAGACAGAAACCTCTGTCAACAATGGTGAAGGTTTGCTTTTCATTTGTGAAGAAAGAAATGATAACTTTTAAGATGGTAGATAAAGAAGAAATCTGAAAACATAGCTGCACCTTTAAGTCAGTTTTCAGGAAACATGTAGATACAGAAATTGGGGATCTGGAAGCCTATGGGTCTTAAATGTAGTCAAGTGAGTAGAGGGTGATATGCTTTCCTTCTTGCTTTCTCACTGGAGAACGTTCAACTGCATCCATCAAGAGAAATAGAAGGAATCTCTTGCTAAAACTATCTGTCTTTTCATCTGTCTGCTTCTATCTCCTATGCTATTGACCAGCTCACCCCCTTTGAAAACTGCCTTAAATGAAGTCAATCAAGAAAGAAGTGATAAGATGCACTATTCAGCCAGCCATTACAATTATGGAGTCATGTTTTTACCAAACTCACATATTAATTGTCCTATATCTCAGTGTGACCTATGCAGCTACACACTGGTGATAGTGATGGTGATAAACATTAAAATTGAGAAGAATGCAACTTTTCACCTAACAGATTTTTGCCTGTACAAGAATTAAAGGCAACAGAACTTTCTATTTTTTCTTCCCAATGAGGACATATAAAGGCATGTAGGTGAGAGAAAGTAAGTTTCTGCTGTTAAAGCCTCACATTCTGTGGTATTCTGTTATGGTAGTCTAAAGAGACTAATACTGTGCACTGTGTGCATAAATGTTTCATGCTTATTATTTAAGAAACCTCCTCAGGCATTTAATGTCCATCTCCACTTTCTTCTGGCACTGTTCCCTGGTCACTTGGAGACATGGCACCATGGTTTCCTTTTCTTGTATAATGAACTGGGCAACTCCCTACAAAGTCTGACTTGGCTGAGATGACCCACCTAATGATTGAAGTATTTCTGAGGGGTCTCTGCTCTAATTCAAATCTATTATCAATGGACATTCCAGAAGCTCCAGAATTCCCAGATTTGTTCAATGAAGCCTCTGTTAAGAGGTCATTGTGTCAGATATTTCCCCCTGCTTCCTGCCAGCTGTTCCAGTTGCCAGCCCCAGAGCCTACCTGAGAAAAGCCTATGTATTCTGGTCTCCACCTCAGTTTGCAATATCTATTATATAAAGTCCTATAAAATGGCACTATAAATTTTGTTTGTGTGTATGTGGATTGGGTCTGAAACTGAGAAAATATTATAATCTATTATAAATTTCCTATCTGTCTATCATCCCTTCTACATTTTCATGAGATGCTGCAGGCCACAAATATATTACTTCCATGACTGTTCACACCACTTAGGACACATGTATGAAATAATCATAGTTTTTGACAAATGTTTGCTGAATGAACTGCAGTTATTTCATCATCTCTCTTTAGGCTGGATTAGCTCTAAGTTGAAAATTATTATAAAAATTTACACTGTCAACCTAGGACTTTAAACTGTATAAAGTTTGGCTGTGCTCCTTGAGTGACAGTTTGTAATTACTTTAATATTTTTATGAAAGTACAAGGCATTACTTCACATGTAACCATGTGCATATGACCTTTATCCAATCATACAGTATCTGTACATCAAATGGTAGCCGCACATCATATGGTATCTGCACATCAAATAGTTATCCACACATCATATGGTAGCCGCACATCATAGGGTATCTGCACATCATTGTACAGTATCTGCACATCATGTGGTGACCGCACATGATATGGGGTCTGTAAATCATACACATCCGCACATCATACAGTATCCACACTTCACATAGTATCTGCATATCATTGTACAGTATCTGAACATCATCATACAGTAGGCACACATCAGTCACTCTGTATACATCACTCACTGCACTTCAGCTAATTCTTAAAAACATTAAAACTGCATATACTAAATAGGGCACTAATGATATTTCAATTTATGTAAAGGGCAAAATTGGAAATCTCAGGATAAAAGTATTTTCCACTTCAAACATTTAATAAATTTTTGAGAAGATGAAATTTTCATTTTTAATCTATTTTTATATTGCATAATATACCTGATAACTACTGCCATTTTTGAAATGAGTAGACATGTACAAATTTGTTCTTCACTGATTAAGTCAGGTAGCCATCAAGTAGGTCCATATAAAATAGCATAAGATTCATAACGTGACAAATTGTTTGTGATGTGGATTTATCACAATGGTATAAATCAGAGATGATAAATTAGTACATAAAACACCTATACATAGTATTACATTTTCCCATCAATGAAAGGTTTACAAAAGAATTGCATCATTAGCTCACTGAAGAATTCTGTTCTTCAAGGTTTGCTCTCTCTCTCTCTCTCTCTCTCTCTCTTTCTCTCTCTCTCTCTCAACTCTTTGATTCTTTTTGGTTTTCACATCATTCTGATCCCACTTATCTTCTGGTTCCCTTGCACTTACCCTCTGCCCTTGCAATCTCCCCCAAATCAAAACCAAATAAAACAAGCCAAACAAAGAAACCAAACAAAGCAAAACAATAAATAAATGAATATATAAGAAAAAGAATCTTTTGTTGAAGCTGTAGTGTGGTACCTTGGATTACAGCTTATCCTTTAGTCCATGCATTTTTACTTGCAAGTGTTCATTGCCATGAATAATTAGTCTGGCTTGAGTTCTCTGGCTACTGCTACACCACAGACAACAGGCTCTCAATGAGGCTCCCCTTGGATATCCTGCTGCTGTTCTGTGTCATGGATATCCTGCATATTTGGATCTGTAGGGTTTTCCCCTTCACATGCTCCCTCCAATAGTTCATAGATTCAGTGTTTGTTGTGGTGGGCCAACTCATAGCCATGGTTCTGGTTCTGAGTGGTAGCTGGGTTGGGCAGCTCTCCTTCATCTTCACTAGTTAGGTAAACTCTCCAGCATTCTCAAGGATAGCTCACCCAAAGCATCTTTCCTCAAGGAGCTGGGCCATTTCTCCTGCTCTCGGATCCCCAGGTCCAGATCTACAGTCATGTTGCCAGGACCAGCTTTACTGTATAGTCCCAGCAAGGTGCAAGGCCCTTGCTCCTGATTCCTGTAGGAGGCATTTGAGGGGACAAATGCACATAGGTGACTTACCAAGAATGTCTAGACTTCTTCTTGGCAGTGTGATGGTGCTAAGTGATAACCAAATGATCTTTGTACATGATATTCTATGCTTTATTGATAAAATGTGATTAAATGCTTCCCAAATCAGTTTTATCCCTAAAATTCTATTCTGGTATTTCAAATGAATCACTTTAGTTTTATGCTTAGTGACACAACCAATCAGATAGTCTAAGTAAAACATGTAATGCTGAATGGTGTCTTCATTTCTGGGAAGGCATCATTAATATTTTCCAAATAAAATTTGTATGGCACATCATCTGCTATCAGCTTCTCAATTATTTATTTACTGAATAATGTGTTAAGATACCATGTTAGTTTCAAAATCCTAGATTCAAGGAACTTTCCTGCTTTACTATCAAGAACCTGGGACCACAGGTGTGTACCACTGTATCTGGCTTTAGTTTTAACTCTTAACTTTTTCTAATTTCCTAATTTTTTACTTTAAAATGACAAACATGCACACACACACCACACACACATACACACACACACACACACACACACACACACTTTTGTATTTACCCACCATTTGCTGAAATCATATCTGATTTAGATTTTCTTGGGTCATGGAGACTGCATCCCACTTTGGTGAATGTAACTCGTATGCAAACACTATTTCACTCAAGAAGTATGATTAATTTCTAAAATGCCCAGCAAGAACAGGGATATAGTAAATATGGTTAAATTTCAAATCAAAGAATCATCAGGGCTAAGAACTAAACAGTGAAAGAAGAAGTGAGAGAGCTATATGGATGACTAGTAAGAGAACAGTAGGCCAACAGACCTAGAGCAAAGTTGCAAAGGTTGGTGCTACCTTAAACTTTGAAAAACAGTTAAAGGTATAGTATAGTTGGCAGACTGAGTGAAGAAGGGTGAGACCAGAAATCAAAGCTAGAGTTGGCAGTAAAGGAGAAGGTATTTCATGGCGATGGTGGGTTTTGAAATAGCCTTGACTTTTACTATATATGAAACAACTCCCTATGTGCAGATTTTGGAAAATTGGTTTTATTTGTATTTTAAAAGGATAAGTCAGTTTATCTGTAAGAGTAGCCTAATTGGGGCTGTGGATTCAGCTCAGTGGTAGAATGCCAGTTCAACTTGTGTGAGTCTGTCAGAATAATTGTTAGCACTACATAAAAAAAAAAGGGTTGAAAGTGGCAAGTGGAGAAGTATAGAGACCCACTGGAAATGTCACTGAGTGGAAAAGCATGCAGGGTAGGAGTGTGTCTCAACAGGAATGGTGGAATTTACACTAAATAAGATAGGGAATACTTTGGTGAGGTCAGGGCTGAGTTACAAGGTTGGAACATTCTAAAACTAGAATATTTATCTAACAACAAATACTAAATAGGCAGGTAGCATTCAAGACTGGCACTCCAAAGCATGATCTACAGTGTGCAGTGTGTGTATGTGTGTGTTTTATCTGACATATATTGTTCAATACCACAAGGGGGAGATTAGTGACAGGAAATGAGATGCCACACTTGTGGAGTCTGACATTAACAGGTCAGTGAAAAGTAGAGAAGTGAATATGTGAAACTGAGAAGAGATAACAAAGGGAAGTGAGATAAAAAGCAAGTGCATGTGTTTACTTTGAAGCTAAATAAAGAATATCAGAGGAAGGACTGATCAGATATGTGAAATCTTACAAGTAAGTTATACTAACAGAGTTCTGAAATTTTCTGTTGAATTTAGCTACAGGCAACATTTGACGACTTGATCAGTGCAGCGTGGGAAGGTGATGCAAGCAAAGCCAGGTCTAGATGAGTTAAGGTGAGAATGATGAGCAAAATAGAGGGGGGATCAGAGATTAGGAGGTCAACCAATCAGAAAGGATGTTTGCTCTCTTGAGAGAGAGATCAAGAATTAGAGGAAATGGGATAAAGGAAAGGTATTCTTAGGATGTATACTCTTATATTAGTGAGAATTATTTGTAGGGAGTGGAACATAAAGAACCCGACGGGAGAGGAGAGAGCATGACTTCTGTGATATGGAATTCATTAAGCCCATCCAGGGAACAGCTTACAGGGAAGCTATGAAAAAATAGAAAGCAATAAGAAAAGGCATCAATGTTTAAGGTGATAAGAGATGGTTTGTGTGACCAAATATGAGTGACCAAGGTCCAGAAACACAGATTTTGGCTACCCCAAATTCTGTATTCAAACATGGAATCACTTTCATGGATTTTATACATAGTAATAGATAACAAGAAAGTTACAAATTAAGGCTCTTTTAAGTGATGGAAATGGTGGGTAGGTGGGTTCCAGCAAAGTGGAGGAAATATCTGATTTAGATCCCAAATTTTATGTGATTATGTTCTTAGCTTTTGGGTTAGTGGAAGTGACGAGTTTGCTAAGTTAATATATTTCAAAGGTTTCATCAAATGTCCCCATACTAGGTAATACATAAGGTGAAGAAGAAGTAGCTAAGAAAGAGGCTTGAGATAGTCCAGGATAAACTGTCACTGGGCTCTGGACTTGCAACATTCTGATCTTTCTCCGCTTATTGAGAATCTCATCAGTTATTCACCATAGCAGACACTGTAAGATACAGTGTATGATAGATATGAAGAAAAGCAAAGATGTTTTCTAAATTCCTTTTTTTTCTTCTGTTCCATATCATGGCTTCTGACATGAGACAGAAACTCTGGGTTTTTCTCTTAACAACAGGCTTGGAATTAGAAAGGGTCTGAGCCAGAGTCCAACTCCAAAACCAGCTCTATCTATAAATTTAGAAATATAAATACATACAGATACATGTATCAACGTATATCTTTGATTTTTATACTTACAGAACCTATTCGGTTTTCTTGATAATCCCTATTGGGTATTTGTTTTTCCAACTGACAGTATTCAAACATCCAGAGTCCCTTGAATTTTTTGAAGATGAGTGTTTTCCTGCAAAGACAAGAACAGAACCCTGGCCCAATCCTATATGTTTTTCTTGCCACCTGTATGATTATCATCATTGTGGATGAGCTGTCATTTCTCCTTTCCAAGAGGTTTCTCCTCTTCAAACCGAACATTTATTAATTTTGATGGTATCCACAATTTTTCTTCTCCTGTGGAAACAAGAGCAAAACCCCTTCTCCAGTGCAACACATCTCCTCGCTTCCATTGCGAGGTCAGCACATCCTTGAAACAAACTGGTTGATTTAGTTCAGCGGACTTTTCCATTATCCAATGTCTTTCTGCCGCTGTTGTCCCTTTCTCTTTAGCATTAAGAAAATTCAAGGTTAATAAGGCATTATGTAATCTATTTCTGGGGGCATTTTCCACCCCTTTCTGTTCATTTAACATATCCTCTATAGTTGGCTTTGATCTTTCTATGACTGCTTGAACTGTAGGATTGTGTGGTATAACTGTAACATGCCACTGGGCGAGATTCTATTTTGACCTGCTGGCTCCACACACAAGCCATGGCTGAGGGAGGGCTCAAGCCAAGCCACACTGGCAGCAGGCAGCCAAACAGGGGTGGGGTGGGTAGGGTTCTAAATCCAAACGTTGGGCACCAAGTAAAGGAGTAAGTCATAAAACAATCCCACACCAGTTTGGAATTATGATTAATAAAAGGGTTATTTATTTAAAGGAAAAACTTACAGATCACTGTCCTAGACAACAGCCCTCTGCATGACCAGGAAAAGAGTCTGGTAACTGGAAGCAGAGTCCAAAGCAAGAGAGGGAGTGTACAGCTACCACTGCTTTTACAAGCCAAAGAGACCACGCCCCAGAGGGCTGGTATCTTAAAGGCTATTGGCGGAAGGAGCAGAAGGAGCTCCCTCAGCAATGGGCACTAGTCCTTAACCTTGCTATCAGACAATAATTGAGTGCTATAGACATATATGCCATGTAAATTAGATTGTTGAATGCCCTGTTTCCTGAGAATCATGTGCTTAACATTTGACTGAATTTGCTATTATTATAATTCTCACTTTATATTATAATGTAGCACCCGATTTGATGACAGAAAGCCAGAATTAGCTTAGTTCATCTCCTTCAACTGCTGAATTTTCCATGAATCTATGAACATTTGTTTTAGTTCTGTTCTGTCTGTCATTTGCTGGGCCTGTTAAGCCTATAATTTGATCTTTTTTATGTTTATTTCCTTTCTGAATTATTTCTTTGATATATATTATAGAAATCTTCATTCTGCCTGATATGATGGTACCCTCACTCCTTTAATTCTAGCACTTAAGAGGAAGAGGCAGGTGGATCTTTGAGTTCATGACTAGCCTGGTATATATAGTGAGTTCTGGGACGGCTAGAATTACTCATAGATTCCCTATCTCAAAAAACAGACAAAACCAAGCAAGCAAGCAAGCAAGAAAGCAAACAAACAAATTAAACTTCATTTCAAGTTGCACTAAATGTATTTTGAAGGTGAAAAATTAAAATTATCATACAGATTAATTAGTAAGGGTATAAGAAAAAACTGAAGCCAAGCCTACGCGTGAAGTCACATAGTAATCAGAACTGTGCTCTGGGGCCTTAGGAGAAATCCACATGGAATCCTGAGCGGTAGAATGCAAAGCTGACATCATATGGGAGGCCCCAGAAGCTACTATGGAAGGTGTCAAATAAGGAATCTGAACAGCATAAAATGCCTTTCACCTTGCTGATGACACAGTTCTGAAATGGAGTCTTTCAAAAGAAATTATATTGAGGAAATGAGAGTAAATATTAGCATCAAGAGTTTTTTAGAATTGTTTCTTTGGTCTGCTTCTAACATGCTAGAAAGCCATTAACATAAATGTTGAATGCTTAAATATAATCTACCATAATTGCTACTTCACCCGTTATTGCAGCTTGGAATATAGTAAGATGATTGAATGTACTAACACTAACAAAATTTGATCATGCTCAGGGTTTTATCTACTGAATCTACCAAGGATCTGGTAAATTAGTTCATAGCTTCATCCTAAGGAAGTTTTAAATAGGAAAAATCTTCTTGGAAGATTTCTAATTCTGCCAGAAAAGTAAAACTTTTGGCTTTTCCAATTAAAAAGTGAGTGTGTTTTACCAAGATCAATATCATTGCTTTATTTATATGATTCATAAACCAATCTAACTTACTACCTCATAATTTTGAACTTGTACAGAAATGTATATCAAAATAAAATGAGAAATCATCTGTTTCCTGATAGGTGCAATGCTAGAAAATTCATCATTGATTTCAAACAGAACATTTAACTTTTTCTTTTATATACTTTGTCCAAAAAATACCTCTAGCAGAGTAGTTGGATAAATCAGTTCTTTCCTGAACAAGTTATAGCTTCTCATGCTGTTTATTATAAGGAAAGGGGTAATTCAAGGAGAATGCAAGACTCACAGGCAGGGCATGTATAGAACAAAGAATCAAGTGGCAAATGAACAAAAATGTGAAGCAAAATATGATCAAGGGTGTGTGTAGGATGCCAGCGTCCCTACAGAGGAGCCTAAACAAATAGATTTCAGTCTCACTGCCTCTCCCGTTGGCTCGCCCCTCCTAAGAAAGAAGCAAAGGAGTAAGAAGGGAGGGACTTTCACCCTAAAAACATTTACTGGGATATTTTCTGGGGTTATTCAAAGATTTGGGAAAGAGCATAGTATTTCACAGTGATCCCCAAAAGCAGTTTCACCCTGATGATCACCACTATCCTTGCCAGTCACTGCTGACTTGCAGACATGTTTAAATTGCTTAGATCACTTTTGTGGCACTTAGGTGCCAGATGACTGTAGCAGTGAAGTCTGAGGAGGGTGTAGAACTAATGTTGGTAAAAGATGCATGATGGGTAAAAATAGTTCCAGGACATGTATACATGGCAAGTCATCCCATAGAGTTAATCAATAGGCTTTATGACGTTAGATCAAATATGAGTGTTGGCAGACCTGATGTGGGACTGAGTGTAAAATCCTAGTTCTGGTATCAGAGGTAGAAAAATCAAATTTACCACACCCATTTGAAGATATGAGACATGGCTGTTAAGAAAAGTAATTCCTAATTACTCATATACAACTGTTGAAAGTCAATGTTAAATTGTCAACTTTGTATTGAATCTTTTCTTCATTGTATTCCTCAAAAACATTTCATCAATCTATTATGGGTTGAAGACAGATCATTGATGTTCTCTTTGCAACCTCTACAATCTTGGACGTAGGATGAACCCTTCTTTCCTTTTGCTTTTTGAGTTGCACTTAGATACTAAATAATTTTCCTTGCCCTAGGCAGTCATGAAGACAAACATGAGTTTCTTTAACTGACAGAAAACAAATGCTTTTACATCAAGTCAGGTTATCAGGCAGCACAAATCCACACTGATTGTTTCTTATTTTCTTTCATGCTCACCCCACAAGAACTTTTGTATTTTAATCTTTATGAAGAGCAACTCTAATTCAATTATGTTAATTGATCATATATTTCTGCATCCTATTAGAAAATTCTAAAAATTTATAGATAACCATGTAGTTAGCAGAGCTAGAATTTCTCATTGTTGGAAAGGGTAGTGGAAGTCAGAATTTTATCTTGTCAAAACAGGATGTAACAGGAAGAAATATGCTGTCTTTTTAACATATGTGTATACTTGTTCCATGAATGCTCTCTCATATGCCATTTTCCTATTTTTGAATCACAGTTAATGTTTTTAAATCACTTTTATAAAACAATGAGTAATATTCAAAAGCATATGTGGATCTATTTTTCTAGATTGAATTGTGAATTAAATGATTTCACAAAATTTATTTTATCTTACTCCCTAGTATAAAAGACATTCAGGTTATAATCTCAGATATGAATTCAGGGATGACTTCACAGGAAACAGACCAACACTAGTGCACCAGTACCCAAAGTGTACCAGAACAAGGACACAGTCTTTCATCTACCCGCTATTCTTTCATTCCTCGACATGTTTTCTTCCCTGTAGGTCTCAGGGCTACAATGGTATTCTCTCTGCTGGCTTCTATTTTCTGTAAAGCCTTTCTTTTTCATCTTCCTTCACCTTTTCTTCCTCCACTGTATTCTTCCTTTTAACCTTCATACAGCTAAGAAATCAATAAAAGCCATAGGTAGCATGCATCAATACTGTTTTAATGTAATTTTATTTCAAATCTTTAACCCATATTTATTTCTATTCTACTGAAATTTTAATAATCAACATTAATAAAAAGTACTATGAAATATAAATATTTAAATATGAACTTTCCATAAATATCTACAATGATATAAATAATATGTTCTATGAGGCACCTTAGAATAAAAGAATTCTAAATATACTATGAGTTTACCAATTTGAATTAATTTAAGAGTTCAGGAGAAAAAGATACAGAATAACACCAACAATAGTTACAACAACAAAACTCAGAGATAGTTATTGAGATGCCAAAAACTATAAAGCATATTGATGACAAGAAGAATGGAGGTCCCAACTTATGACAAATATTCTAACTCATCTTCTCATGTTTTTATTGGATATGAGGTGACTCACTACAAATGATCCTGAGACAGTATTTGAAACATGGCTTGGGACAGAAATCTATTATGTTATTCTTAACTAGAAACTATGAATAAAAATATAGGGTCATAGAACATGCTAAGCACTGTGAGCGCAAAGGAAGTAATTCAGTATATGCACATATACTATAATTTAGTATATTATCTATTTACGGCATCTGTTATGTAATTATTTCATTATAATATAAAATATTGTATATTATATGTTTATGAATTATTCTTTAAATTAATAATTTTGACATGGGATGTAGAAAACCATTACTGATCAAGTACCAACAATGATGGTGGAGTGCTTACCCATAATTGGACAATTATGTCACATCCTTCAAAGGCCAAGGAACTTCATGGAAAAGGCAGCAGAATGAACGATGTAAGAGTTGGCGGATGGGCAAATGTGCAGCACCAAGGCATCTCCTGGACACTGTCTCTGTCATGCACTCGCTGAAGTGTCGTTCACTGCAGAGGATTAGGCATCCATCCTCATGGATGGCAGAGGAGCCCAAGATGATGAACCTGTTTAATACTTCCTACCAAACATTCCAGAAGAATTAAAACATGTTTGTGGACAGAATGCCAGCAGGACAAAATACAAAGGTAGAGGTGGGTGAAGAGGCTTAACTCCAGCTCGCTGGAATCTGTTCTGGGTGAGTAACTTTGCAGACAGCTAATGGGTGTTTTCCACTCTCCTGTAAGTTCTGAAGACAATACTGCTGGTGTTCAGTTAGAAGAATTTCTGTTTGATGTTTTGAATTTTACATTCTTAACAATAATATTTTGTGAACTCTACCATATAGATTTAAAAAATCTTTCCACATATTAGCATGATCCATGAGCAGATGAATAAACATGTTTAAATGCTCTGTATTGTATTTTTCTACATGCTATCAAGTAGGTTGTTGTGATTTTGTTCTCAGTTCCATCATCACATCGTCCAATATTGGTCATAATATAGACAAAATACACAACAAAATTACTCACATTGTGTGTATTAGGATGATTTTATTGTCTCCTATTCTGACATCACATATATTTATTTTTAGCTGTTATTCAGTATTCAACCTTGAAAACAAGTGATATTTCAAATGCATTGGCTGAATCTTCTGTAGTGAATAGGTATGGGAGGGAAGTGAAACAGGCATTGCCCGAGACTCTGCGCTCCAAATAAAGGCACAGAAAGAAAGAAGAATAGGGAGTGTTCATGCACCGCTGAGCTCAGCTGCATGCTCAGCTCGCCTTGGTTGTTCTCATGGAGAATTATTCATGATAATACTCAATGATGTTGCTAGGGGGAGAAGACAGGAGAAAAGCTGCAGTGGAACTCTGTGTGGGTGTGAAACTTGCCTTCCTGGGCTGTGGAAATGATTGAAGGTATTTGAGTAATAAAAGCTAAGCAGTCCTGCTTCCCCAAATGACCCTGGTCTGGATCTGCTCCTGCTCTCATGGACTTCACTGTCCAAGGCCTGCTATGGACAAGGACTGGAAAAAAAATAAAAGTTAAGCAGGAGTGACAGGGGACATGGTGAAGATATGAGCACAGATGGGAATATGAAGAGAACGCTAAGAGGTTCTTATTCTCAAATTCAGTGATTTCTTCATCCATGACTCTTAATTGCAAAAGCTGCCCGAGTTCCTTCTGAAGACATCAGAGATGCCTGTTATACACCTTACCTACAAAGGTGAACCACGTATGATCCACTCAGTCTAGGAGGAAATACTTTGACATCCAGGGTCTCTTCACTTAAAAGCGGTGACAGGAGAAAAGCTGCAGTGGAACATGCGTCTGTCCACCCCCAGTTTTAGTTTTATGAAGGAGGTTCTAACGGAGTGTTTTTAATGGGGTCATCTACTGCAGGGGTTTGGTAAAGACAGCACTTCTTCAATGAGGAGCAAAGGAGAAATTGAATCTCAGCATAACAAGGGATGATGAGTTTCTATTGAGCTTTCAGGGCTTGAGCCCAATAATCAGGATGAGAGTCATGGGTCTGAGATGGAAGTGGAAGACAATGTTAAAGCATCACCCAGTTTTGTTGTTTGTTTGTTTCTCACTTTAATTTTGATAGAGTAACTTTTTACATCTACACGTTTTTTTCCAACAAATACTTTCATGCTGCAAACATGTATTTTCAGCAGATGTTTTAAGAAGAGTGGCTAAAAAGGATTCTATCATCAAGTTTAGACATCCTTTTCCAATATGCTGTTTATTATACCAGATTTCCATGAGATTTTAGTATATTGCCCAGAATAGAAAACAAAGCTTCAAGGTCAGATATCTTGGAGAAATATTAACTGACCTTTTGTTCTCTTGAAGTCTAATAAAACTTCACTGAACTCAGTAATCCTAAGAAAGGAATTTGGTGTGACACAGCCTTCTATAAAATGTATTTGGCTATAAAACCTACTTATTATATAAATATAATTTCAATGCTATATGCTTTATAAGAAGCATGCTTTGGGGAATGATTTTAAGAATAATTACTTATATACCCCATTGCAGTGTTGCTCAACCACCAGTGTCATGCGAAACTCCAGGGGAAATTATGGGAGCAGAAGCAGCCTTAGTATCTATCAGTACCGATCTCTGATGGTGCCCAGGGTGCTGGCCTGACACCCACAGCATGAGAGATGCACAGAGATGCTAGCACCCTGCAGTGCTGCACAACTTACAAGTAAGGGCTGGCCAATGCTTTTGATTCAGCAACTTGAACGGCTTAGGCTGATTAAATGAAACAAATCTAGAGAGCAGAAGACTTTCTCTGTCAGCTTTCACTGGTATCAAAATAAGAAAGTGAAAGTAAAGATGAAAGAAAAAAATCCTTTCTCATTTACAATTAACAAAACCATTGAGAATAAGAGGATATTCCACAACTCCTAGAACCCCAGCTAAGGCAGATCTTTGGAAGGTGGTCAGACATGGAATGTGATTAGAGTCAGGGTCTTTGGAGTGGTTGATACATTGGTCTCTATGCCTTTGGACAAAGAAATAGGGAAATGTCTGCCTAGCCCCAACTTTAATGGCTATATCCAAATATAAATAACTCATTTTGAAATGAATTACCTTAGGTCAGAGAGCACTGATGGCTCAATACCTGATTCATTTTTGGGAACCTTAAAGAAACATGAAAACTAGGTCTGATATATCCTAAAAATTATGTCTAAACGGCAACATATTAAAAATAACCCATGTTTTCAGAATCTCTTGGTATTAGTGGTCTATATTTTCTTCAGACCACCATGGTTTAAGTCCATTAGGAATGCTGTAATCACATGACAAAGAACCTTAGTAGAAGAATAAGGGTTATAGGTAAGGAAGATGTAAAGCTGAGCCAGAAGTCAGCACAGGACTGCCTCAAGCGAGCACACAGGCCAGTACCCGAGGCAAGATACTACAGAAGAGAAGCCATGTAGCCTGCTTTGGGAGTCTAGAAAGCCCAGGTCCAGCCCACCCTGAGACATGCTCCTCTGAGGTTGAAATTTAGAGAATGGGAAATCAAGTTTATCTGTTATTTCCTGTTTCTTCTTCTTAACCTTGAGTTGGACCACTGGCTTCTCAATCTCTCTGGTCTACATTCAAATTTGAAACTGCCAGTATAAGGACTATAGGATCCTCTCGACTCTAAGAATAGACAGAAATGCCATCTTCCTGTCAGAGTCCATTCAGCATCACCAAAAAATTCCTGCTGAGTAAAGCACAAGCCAGCAACTGTGGGAACGACATTGGACTGTCTTTGTTCCTGCTGGGAGTTAATGACATCTATGTCTTCACAGACAGTAAACACAAATCCATTCTCCCATACCAATGTCTGCTGTGACTTCTCTCTGGAGTTGTTTTGAACTTGTATGCTCTCTCATTAAGTGCTAAATTAGTCCTAACTACTAATACACAAGAATAAATACAAAGGTAGGCTGAATACATACTCTCGGCTCTTCCAGTGCTATATCCTGTTTTTCAGTGTTGCATGGCCATTTCTGTCTCTTTACCTGTTATTGAACTGAAACAATGTCCATCCTGTTTGATTGCTTGAAACATCAATCAATTATTGTGAATCAGCAGTTGTTCAGCTATTTTATGCAAATGCATATTAGTTTGTACTTTTAATTGCTATGCATATATGTAAACTGAACTTTTTGGCTTGTCAATGAGTCCGTGGAAGAGCCCAAGGGCAGATACTCTGAGCACAGTAGACTTCATTACTAGACCTGCACATGTAGGACTATGACAAAGTAGAATATAAACATTTGATATCTGTATGGAGTCCACTGTGTCCCACAGTGAAATATAAATTCTACGATGGTTTTTCTCTATTTACAATGCTATTACAAAGATTATACTATTATTTTTATCTTTTGCCAGTTATTTACAATAAATGAAGTTTAACGTCTCAAGAGGTACCATTAAACTATACAGACTCCCCAAGATTAAAAGAAAATATGCTATAATTTTATTTCTAATTCTTTTTGGGGAATGAGAATTTGAACTACTTTGAGTTTTATGTGTCTTCCACACATGTACATAAAGTTAATTCTCTGTCCCGAGAGTAACACAGACATAAAAAAGCCAATTACAATTTTATGAATAGGAAATATAAGATCTGGGGTTTCAATTTCTCTATTGCTGTGCTCTAAATAACAGCATGATTTCCAGGGGATACTTTCATCCTTTCCAACAAAGAACAACTAGCAAATTTCAATAAAGAAAAATCAAGCTAGACTTTCTACAGCACAAGAAATGTTAAGATAGAGTCCAAGCTGGTGCCTTGTTTTGGTGAAAACTCAGAAGACAATTTGAAGGCAGCTTTTGAGACTCTAGAGACAGCAGAACAGATGGATCTCTGAAATAAGTGACTGTGTAATCTGAGATTTGAAATGAGCCCCAGTCCCAATTGTATATTTTCAGTGATTATGGGCTAATTGGATGTGGTAATTGATTATTAAAGGGCTTGTATGCTTAAAGTTTTAAAGTTCTTAAACTTATAATTTAACTATTGCTAATAAAATCCAAAGATGTGAAATCCATTATCTGAATGTTGAGAATAAATAGCACTCCATGAAACATGTTTTGCTCTTCTAGATGAGAAAATACAAGAGCTGGAGAGATGGATCAGGAGTTAGAGGCTAGGCTCCCAACCAAAATTACAAGATAATACTTTGAACTAACACATTTTCTATGAAGCCAGATAAAAGTCACAAAGATGTCAAACATTCACATACTTTAAATTCTGTGGTTGATTGTAACATGAGGGCCTGCTTGTTGGGGTTTATGTCCTGCCCGGTTCCCCAGCCGTTTAGTCCCAGAGAAAATCACACAGAGCTCTCCATAAGATTATAAAACTGATTGGCCCATTTCTTAGGCTTCTTATTAGCTCTTGTAGCTTATATTAACCCATTATCCTTACCTATGTTAGCCACATGGCTCAGTACCTTTTTCAGCGGGGCAGGTCACATCCTGCTTCTTTGGTGGTCTGGGCAGGAATCTTGGGCAGAGCTTCCTTCTTCCCAGAATTCTCCTATTCTCCTTTCTCTGCCTCTACTTCCAGTCTGGTTGTCCTACCTATACATCCTGGCTAATGGCCAATCAGCATTTATTTAAATCATGATTGACAGAATACAGACAATTCTCCTGCACCACTTCCCCCTCTTCTTTTTTTTTTAAAAAAGAAAAATATCTCGTGGGATAATTTTCTGTATGCTGTCAATCGAATAATGGGTTAATGTACATTATAAGAGCTAATAAGAAGCCTGAGCTAATGGGCCAATCAGTTTATAACCTAATATAGACCTCTCTGTGTGATTTCTTTGGGGCTTACTGGCTGTGGGACCTGGGCAGGACAGAAACCAACCAGGCCCTTCATGCTACAGGTTGGTAACAAAACGTCATGCTTACCACACAAAGTTTGAAGGGAAATCCCCACTTTCTTTTCTTTTTCCCTCAAGTGCTTTGGTGAGGTATTTAGAACAGAAAATGTATATGAACATATATGCTCGCATTACATGAATTTTGTTCAGGAACATTAAATTCTTTCACTCAACTTTACTACTTAAAGCTCAGTGTTTATTAACCCCAGATGACTTCACGTAAATAATCAGAGTCCAGTTTCTTATTATACAGAGTGTTTATTTTCCTAAATGATCTATTGATTTGATAATAACTGCCATTAAAATTGTTTATTTGTTTTCAAAATGTTTAATAGATTTTGATTTTGATTTGGCATCTATAGAAACTCACTACAAGTTTAGTATTGTAGTACATTATCATATAGATCTGCGGGTCAGAAGTCTGAAGTGGGTCTTGAGCTAAGAGCAAATGACACCTTTTTCTGGAGGTTCTAGGAGAATTCCTTCTGCCTTTTCCAGCAGCTGTTGGATTCTTACATTCTTTTACTTATGGCCAGGAGAAAGATGGCTCATATCATCCCTTCTCCTGAATTTGATTTGATTTTGTGAAGGACATTTAAAAGTAGGCAATAATTAATGACCCAAATGACCCAAGGTCTGGGAGTCTGCATGTCAAAAAATTTGTGACTTTCTTTCCCCAGCCCCTTCTTGGATCACCCTGTTTTGGGGACTATCCACCATGTAAAAAGTCCAAGTTTCTTGAGAACACCACAGAAAGGAAGTTAAAGATGCCCAAACTGAGAGAAGTGATGTGAAGTGAAAGAAGGGCAACAAGAGACTCCGCAAAGCCAAAAAGCTGTTGTAAGCACAGCTGCCTGAAACAGACTGCTGACCTCCACCTGATGCTCTCTGGGATCAGAATGGCTGAGCCTGATCCACATTTCTAACTTGCAGCATCATGTGTGAATCAAACAGTGTTCCTGGAGCCATAAAGTACTATTCTGCCTAAAGGGACACCAGCATAGACAGAAGGCAAAGATGACTGCTGTCCTCACCTATCACAAACAGTGGGTTTTTAGAGTCCCTATCATGAATAATTCTTACACTGTTTTTCCCAACAGGATGGTTCTTTAGAGACATAACAAGCTTTGTGATATTCCAGCATCATCTGTAACATGAAGGCCTGGTTGGTTTCTGTCCTCCCAACAGGTCCCACAGTCATTAAGTCCTAAAGAAAATCACACATGGAGTCTATGCTAGGTTATAAACTGATTGGCCCATTAACTCAGGCTTTGTATTAGCTCTTATAATGTATATTAACCCATTATTCTTCTCTGTGTTAGCCACATGGCTCAGTACCTCTTTCAGCAGGGCAGGTTACATCCTGCTTCTTCGGTGGTCTGGGCAGGATTGCCGAGAGAGCTTCCTGCTTCCCAGAATTCTCCTATTCTCCTTGCTCCGCCTCTACTTCCTGTCTAGTTATCTGACCTATACATCCTGGCTAATGGCCAATCAGCATTTATTTAAATTATGATTGACAGAATACAGACAATTCTCCCGCATCAATCATCCACTTCCTAAATACCCCATCTTTTAGTTCAGGGTGCAATGCCTTATTGAATGACTATTCTGGGACTCAGTATCTCTTCTTTCCTGACGACAGAGTTGCCTGATTACAGCTCTGTTATCAGCAGTCCTCCGTGTTCATGATTAACTTGATACTGTGGATGTCGAGAATTGAATCAAACAAATATCTTTCTTTCACCTTTTTCTTTACTCCAATGAAATGTACTTCAGATATAAGATAATTGCTAAGGTGTATGACTTTCTCTATTCATTTTAAATCTATTATGATTATATGAATAAAAAGTAAGACTCAGCTCTAAGATACTCAATCTTTATGATCCATTTTTAGTATGAGGTGTGCTTAGAGGTCATGAAAGCATCACAGATAAGCGGGAGTGCCCTCTCTCAGGGAATATTTCTATGAGAGGAGGCCTGAGAAGAAACTGTATTCTAACATTACATTCTTATAACTATAACCTTTCTATGCCAGAGATACATACCCTGCCGATATAGCAGAGGATCTGTAATAGTCACTAAGGACTAAAGTTGTGATTGGTGTCAACATCGTGTAGGAGTTCCTTCTGTTTGTGTGTTGCTTTCATTGATTAATGAATAAAGAAACTTCCTTGGCATAGTTAATAGGGCAGAACTTAGGTAGGTGGGGAAGACCAAACTGAATGCTGGGAGGAAGAAAGGTGGAGATAGGGAGATGGTGTAGGAGGTTCTTCTGTTTGTGTTTTGCTTTCATTGGTTGAATAAAGAGACTGCCTTGGCCTTTTGATAGGGCAGCCCTTAGGTGGGTGGAGTAGACAGAACAGAATGCTGGGGAGAAAGGAAGTGTGGCAGATGCCATGTTTCTCCAGGCTAAGATGGAAGTAGGTTAGAATCTTCCCAGTAAGCCATGACCCCTTGGTGATACACAGATTACTAGATATGGGTTAGTTTATGATGTGAGAGTTAGCCAAGAAGAGGCTAGAGCTTATGGGCCAGGCAGTATTTAAATGAATACAGTTTCTGTGTAATTATTTCGGGTATAAAGTAGCCGGTTGCCGGGAACACAGCCTGCCTCCTTTTACTACAGGGAGAGACACCATGGAGCCGCCAGAATCAGACATGCTGAATCTTTCCTGATAAGCCACTGCCACGTGGATATACATAAATTAATAGAAATGGGCTAAATCAAGGAGAAAGAGTTAGCCAATAAGATGTTAGAGCTAATAGGCCAAGCAGTGTCTTAATTAATACAATTTCTGTGTGGTTGTTTCAGGTGTAAGCTAGCCGGGCAGCAGGGACAAACAAGTGGGCCCTCCATGCAACATCAATACAACACTTTATCTGCTTCTGAGACATGCCAGGATTGTGAATTCACCCTTCCCCTGGCTATGCTAGTCATCTGCGCAGGCCTACTTAGTAAATCGGTCAGGAGACGCTCCAGTACTTCCCTCACTGAAGTTTCCTCATTAAAGCCAAAAAAACACTTTTCTCATGAGGTCTTTACTTGCCTGTGTTTAGTACAATGGGGTGAGTTAGGGAAGAGAAAAGAAGAAAGCAACAGAGAGAGCAGTGTCTCTGGAAGGCGCAGTGTACCAGCAGGAGAGTGCAGTAAAGCAGTTCGGTGGGTGAGTTATTAACATAGCAAAACAGCCAGATGGAGGCAACTGGAGGATTTGTGTTGACAAGAATCAATATCAAAGAGCAAATATTAACTAACAACAAGAACGAGCTGAACAGGGTTCGAGCATCTAGATGCTCGAACAGAAAGAGCGAGCAAGAAAGGACTGAGCAGAGACTGAAGAGGAAGAGAGGCAATAGCAAGCTAGGAACCAGAAGATGCAGGCCCTGGCTCTAGGAAAACTTCTTGTGTGGTGCTAAGGGCCACGGAGGCCCAAGGTGGGAGGATAAGCAGGGGCTGTAACACTTTTAGAGCTAGGGTTCTGCCGAGGGAGGTCTGCAGAGGATGTAACTCCAGAAGCTGTTAGCTGCTGTTGCCTTCTCTGTCCGCGGCTGCTGTTCCCCTCTGAAACACAGAGCAATACAGGAGCTGCTTCCAGTGCACAAAGGTAGTCCATTTCTCTGGGCAGAAGGGACCCCTGCCTTTGGTCTGCGCTGTCAATGCAAGTGAGAGCGCAGTTCCTTTGCAATGGTGTACCTTTGCTTATGTAGCCACAATCAGCTAAAAAATATGTAATGTAAATACTGCGTTTGTATTATGTAGACTTGCACTTTAAAATCGGGTTCCTGACAAAAGCTGGATTTTCATTTCAATAAAAGTATTTCCATTTTTAAAAAGGTTTGGCTGTTGTTTCTAACTTTTATTATTGTAACTAATATTTAGATGAATATCTTGTAGCTGTAAATTTCTCTACTACCGACATTTCTTTAACCGTAAGACTTTAGCTGTTTAAAGTTCATATGAATGGCTCATTTTGCACAAACGTGTTTTCCAAGTTATATAACATTCTATTAATTTACTAATAAAATTACAAATAAAATTATCCTGTTATTTTTTTCACATAAAATCTAGATTCCTTAATTCTGTCATTAGTTTTTTACTTTGTAGGTTGAGCAGAGTTCTATATAAAGACATTTGCAATTATAAGATATATTATCTGGTATAATTTATGTAACTTTAACTGCATGGTGAGGTGGATGACATATCTCAGTGGTAGAGCACTTTTTCAGTGTACATGAGTTTTATCATTGGCATCATCAAGAAGTACATAAAAATAAATAAATAATGGAAGTATAACTACTCTGGTTATGCTAGGAGCCTTTTGGAATTTGAAATAAATACTGATGTAGATTTTATCTTTCTGATATTGTTTCATTTTTCTCTCTTCATAGGCAATCTAAAAAATGATTATTTTCTTTAACTTAACTAGCAATTACTTTATTTTTGTTATTTTCTAATATGAAGGAAAATAACATTTTAGTAACATTTCAAAAGTCCCTTAATCAGCATTTAATTCTGATAATCATGAATAATAGAAAAACAAACAATTATCAGATTTCTCTTTCACTTGACAATAATAGTGATTAGAAAACAGATGAACCAAAACAACGTCCTTCTGTGGTGAGAGAAGCTGAATAGGCTTTGCAGGGCTGTGCAGTTTTCCTGTGACTAGTAGGCATTGCACAGTGAATACAACTGTGAAATGTATATGCATGCAGTACTGGCTAGACTGCCAGTCTTTGTATTAAAAGGTGGACTGCCTTTTATGAGTGGAAATTACTAAAGAAGCTATGTTGTTCCTTGAGTACCCATGATATCATCACCAACTCTCCTTAACTGTTCATTGTGTTCTACAAAGCTTCAGGGTGCCCATCATGTTTAAGCCGTTCTTTCTACCTATTCATGGCCACTGAAGGATTACCACAGAGTCTGGGTTAATTCTGTTTAAAATTCTAACATTGATCATCCTGTCGATAAATCATAAAAGATGCAATTATTTCTCTCCAGAATTAATTCTAGATTAGAATATGGTGACTTGTATATACATCTCTTTGTAAGAGGGCTTCTATTCAGACAATGTGCAGAACTGTAGTCAATAGAAAATGGCAGAACCTTTTACTTTAGGGATATGAGTTCTTCAGAAAGGAGATGATAAATCACAATTATATAAACTGAGAGAACACATAACATACCTATAGCTTCACACTAATAATCAGGGTGAGAGGTACCCATTGCATTTGCAAGATTAGAGCTAATCGTTTTTGCAGGGAGTGCAATAAATCAATTTTGAAAATGTCAAGTCAAATCAGGTGTGCTAAAGTATTAACTAGTATGTGGTTTACAACAAAACCAGAAATTGAGTTATAGAATTTATTTCAGACACCTTCATTTGCAAACCACACAAGGAAGGTCTAAGCCATGTTTATATATACAAGCATCTCATGCAGTGATAGGAAAAGAATTCAGCATACAATGCAAAGTAATCCTATTTCTACTTCAAAGAAATTGAATCAATTCATGAAGTTAAGTCTTAAATGTTAATCATCATCCCTTTATGGCATTGTGTCTTTAATAGAATCAAGAAACACTAGGTAAAAAATAATTTCATTTTCAGCACATTGTGCAAAGTTTTTATTTAAAAAATACTTTATTTGCTTCTCATATGAGTCTTGTCCAGCCTTGATATGAGGGTTTGTGCCAAGGCTTATTGCATTTGTTATGATATATCTTATATGTGTTCATTTGCTATCACTGGAAGGCCTGCCCTCTTCTGAAGGGAAACTGAGGAGCAGTAGATCTGGGGGAGGAGAGAGAGGAGAGAGTTAGGAGGAGTGGAGGGAAGGGAGACTGTGTCCAGGATGTATTGTATGAAAAGAAAAATAAGTAAAAAGTAACACATGATTAGAAAATGATCTTAGATTTGCAAATTAATTCTGCAGCCAAGGTTAAATGAATTAATGAATAAAGTGGGGGTAGATTTAAAGATCAATGTTGAACCCAATGATTCTTCTCTCTGGTACAGAATGTTTTGTTCCAACGGCTACCCTCAACTAATCACCAAATTGCTTAATGATATGTCACAAAAGCCTTTTCAGTAACACAGAAGGAACAAAAATTGTAATACTCAGATTCATGAAAGTAGATGGTCACGAAGAGGAGATTTTCTTAACTAATTGCTCTGAATCCATTACATTATTATTTAGCCAAAGGTTACTAATTCTTCCCTGTTTAAAAGTGATGCTTTTGTTCAGTGTTTTATGCTTAGATTCAAATTTGACTGAGAACTAGCATATTTAAATCACAGAAAAGCATGTTCAAGAACTGAGGTAAATATATTAACAATACTTTATCATGGGTTGATGGTTGAAATTTCAAGCTACCAGGACAGAGACCCAGAGATTTGACAACATATTTTAATAGCACTGAGGGGGAAAAAGAAACTCTGCACATGGTTCATAGATGCCATTTTGCCATTTGTAATGTATTAGGCTATTAATAGAAAAGTTTTACGAAGGTCTGAGGTCATTTCTCACTTTAAATGATGTTTTTCAACCTTGACTGAACTTTGGAACCACCTGGGAGATTTGGAAATTACTGATGTTTAGCTTTCACCCCAGCGTTTCTGCTGTAATTGATCTGAGGTCCAGGCTGGACATTAGAACTCTGTAGCAAGGTTGGAAATCACTGCACCAGAAAATCTTGGGATGAGAGGTTTTAAAGGAGACTTCAGACATAACCAAGTTGCAAATATTATGGCAAAAATATTAATGAATGTTGGTTAAAGATATTACACATCAGACAAGGAAGACAACTAGGGAAGCATTTCTCCAACCCTAAGAAAGTGTTTGCCTTGGATTTAAGACCATTTTGTTTTTAATTCAGAGACTATGAAAATAATAGTCTAAATAATTTCTATGAAAACAACAAGTATTATATGAATAATTCTCAGCAAAATCGATTGTGTCAATGATGAATTTGTTTATGAAGCTATAATAAAGCAAAAGGAGATTCTCAAATTAGTGATTCTAAGAGACAAAATAACATCGAGAGAGCACACATGCTCAATTAAATTAGGCCAAATTATTTCTGATGTGTAATTGGTATCATTTGTAGTTTACTGTATTTTTTGAAAACAAAAGCTTTTTTCAAATCATTATGTCAACCAATAAAATGTTAATATTATTTTACATATAATACTTAATCTTCATAAATATAAATGATATGATAACTGCATCATCCAAGTTTTTGTGGAGACCATAAATATTTTTTTCCAGTCAGATAGTTAAACAGAATTGTTTCCCTAACTCTAGGGCTTGGGATTGGAGATTTGTCCTTTGTGACTTATGAGAAGAGTGGATGTGGGTATAAAATTAGTAAAGAAATAATTAGTTTTAAAAAAACACTGAACTCCACATTTAGCAAAGTTAATGAGAGTCCTTACGGTCCTAAAGCTTCATATCAGTGTGTAAATGAGAACTACAAACCAACAGAGAATAACCTCAACATCCAAGAGTATTTAGCTAAAAATGTCTTCTTTCTCCTGATCATTCTGTATCCCCAAGTTTTACTTCAGACAGATGGTTTTGTCCCTAAAAGACTCAAAATAAATTTTGCTTCCTTTGTGGTTTACATTTTTTTTCAGGGACTATTGTTAGGAAAAAAAATAACATTTTAAAATGTCTTTTGAATTGACTGGCTCTTGTATATTCTGTGTTTTAGTAATGTAGCTCAGTTAGTGTATCTAGATAATCAAAAATATTTGTTAAAGCTACAAATCTCTCATCATTTTGAGGGGGATACAGTAGCTTACCAGTATATTCTTTGACATTTTGAATATTTAAATTATTACAAAATGAATAATTTGAAACATTTAACCCTATGACCACTTGACATAGCAGTAAGTTAGCATACAGGTACTACAAAGAGAAAGATTGTGTTATGAACCAAAGAGTTTGACATGGAAGTTATCAAAGAAGAAATTAAAAAGTCTTAAATTATGTTTCTTTTCTTAGGATTTGTGTAGAATTCCAAAGCAGCAGCAGAAGCTTACATGAAGTCATTAGGTAAACTCTGATAGTTCTACTCTCTAGTGACAGTACTCCAGTCCTTAACTGAGATGGGCCCTAACATAACATAAAGTAACATCTAAGGATTAAGAGCTCTCGGGTGAACTCTGTCTCTGATCAGATCTTATGACGGTATCCTATACAGTGAGTAGGACAGAGAAAGGATTCAAGAAATACCATAAAATCCATGTTGAACAGCTGAATGAGGAAATTATGGTCGGAGCAAAGTTGAAAGGGAGAGCACATGGAAAGAAGTTGATCATTTAATCAGTTCTCCATACACCAAGTTTAACAGGTCACATCTGAAAAGACACAGACAAATAATAAAAAGAATAAATGGCTGGTGGCAAGTGTTCTCTAAACAAAGTGTGCCAGCCCTGGTCATCCAGAGGCTACTTGTGCCATGTGAGCAGCTCTTTCCCAGAGGCCAGTGCTCTAGTCTCCATTCTATTGACTCACAGTCTAGAGAGGGAAGAGTGGATACCTCCCCGATCCTAAGGAAATGGGCAGGCTAACTCTGTAAATAATATTCTTCACCAGGAGGCTTGTCCCTAAAGATACACAACCACCAGCAAGGCCACAATTACTCCAGCAAAGCCACACCTACTCCAGGAAGGCCATATTATCCCAACAAGGCCACAACTACTCTAACAAGACAACACCTACTCCTCCAAGGCCACGCCCACTCCAAGGCCACACCTCTTCCAACAAGGCCACACTTCCTAATAATGTAGCTCTCTAGGGGGAGCCAGTTTTATTCAAACCACCCCAAAAAAGAATACTGTGTAAACTGTTTCAGCGGGAATCTAAATTCTAGTAGACAGTCAAGGACTTCCTCTCAGTCAGAACAACCAAGATGTGTTTCCTGGGGCGGGGGGGAGGGTATCTGTTTATCAAAAAGGAAGTTGTCAGCTAGTATGCAGAATGCTGTCTAGATTGTTCCATCTTCTTTACATGCATGTGTAATTCCACCTGAATGTAAGAGAGTTAAATGTCAGCCTTCTTAAATGTGTTTTGTGTAACTTCTGTATACAGATTTATTTTGAGGTGAGAGGAGAAGGAAGAGAACATCAATTCCAGATGGCTTTAAGCAAATATTAGAAAGGTGAGCTCTCATAGGCTTCCAAATATCTCTTGGCTAGTTGACATTTACAAACCCTGAGCTGGCTAAGCTTTCTCCCTTAGCAATATTAAGGCTTTATAGCGTGTCAAGGATGTGTGGAATGAACTATGCTGTTCAAGAATAGCGAAGAAAAGACAGGACTGTATCCACTGTGAGTAGAGATCAGGAAATCGCACTTTGTGTTATATGAAACAGCTTATTATATAGCATTACAGAGTGTAATCATCTTGTCTGCTGCTTAGGATGTTGAAATGTTTGCTCCCTTTTCACCTTGCTACTTTAAGATCCACTTTTGATTTTTATTTATTTATTTATTCATTCATTTGAGTAGCAAATTATCTCCTTCAGTTTGAGAACACTGTTTGAAATTCCAGAGGATATCCATAAAACTTAAGAAAACAGTCAGCAGTGTTGAGAGGAAGTGCTAACGAGAATTGCTTAAGGCTGTAAATTGAGAACCAATTAATTCTACTTCTTTAAATTGTGTGTGTGTGTGTGTGTGTGTGTGTGTGTGTGTGTGTGTATGACTCCTCTCTCTTACATAACAACATGTTATGTATGTGCAAACCGTTAATGTTAGAGACAGAAAACTTTTATAAGAGAATATAATCTCAAAACAGTTTGCAAACAATTGTCAATCTTCATCCTCACACTGCAGCTGGAGGAAATAGGTCTAAGCAGTATGTGTGGGTGATAATAGCTGATGCTATCGGTACACAGGAAAATATTTCAGATGTATGCAAATATGGAAATAACTCTAGGGATTATTTTAAGCTTTAATATTTTATTTTCAAATTTTTATTTTGGCAAAAATATAGATAGCATAAACGATACTCTCTTAATGATGTTGTTAAATAAACCATCTCCTCTCCAGATTACTTTTCTGATTTCAAAATTGAAATTACATGAATTAAAAGCTTCCTTTTCAATTTTCTAGTGAACCCTGCCAACCATTCTCATGATTTAATTATTTTATTTATTAACTCCTGATAGCTATACCCATTCAGAAATAAAAGTAATTTAATAGTGTAAACATATTATAACTATTTCATTAAATCAAGACTGCTTACTACTTGTTTCTCTGCTCTGTGGTTTTTGTTTTTCTTTGGTCATTTTTTGAGATTATAATATAATTCCAACATTTTTTTTCATTTCCTTCCCTCATTAATAAACCCTGCTATGTATACTTCCCTGCTCTCCTTCAAATTTAAGGCCGTTTATTCTCATTAATTTTGCTGCATATATTAATATACATTCCTAAATATAGCATGGTCAGTTCATATTCGATTACTTGTATGTCAGTTTTCAAGGCAGATCATTGACACTGAACAGCCAATTGGTGTTCTCTTCCCTGGAATGACTGCCTCGTCTACTATCAGTTTTCCTTAATTCTCTGTGTAGAGTTTGGGCCTCTAGGTTTTGCTCATTTACCTTCGCATATCTATTGGTGTCATCCTCATTCACCTCACACCGTGATGGTGCAGAGAATTTATAGATGTAGCTTCTGATGTTAGAATCATGTGTAAGCTTATATGTAATTATAAACACATGCACACATATACTGAAAAGGGATTTAGTAACAATCAATGTATTTACAAGATATTATCCACAGATAATTAAAAATATAAAAACCAACACTTAGGAAAACAAACTCCTCCAAGGAGTTTATGACTTCTGTGTAAAGTGATCGTCAGTAATGTGACAGTCTTGATATATGTATGGATACCTATAATCAAAGGCATTCTGTTTAATATTTTTACTTTTCATGGCTAGAAACGTTTATAATTATTCAACTTACTTCACAATTCTCTCATGTTTATAGAAAATATTTGAGTAGGAAAAATATAAAGTTCACTTTAAAGTTAACAAAATATTAGTTTTTAGAGTCATATAAGTACATTATTTTATTATTAGTTATATAAGGCAATAGAATAGATTGTATGTGTTATATATCAGGGATTTATCTAACTAAATTTGCTACTTTAAGTATTTTCAATTTTTGGTTTTCTACATGTACATTTATAAGTTTGTGGATATGCCAACTAGTACAGATAATATCCAGTGTTATTTCTTCATCAATTTTTAGGCTTTTTAAAAAAAATTGGACTTGATAGAGAGTTGTGTTTGGCTACTTTCGTTTTAGTCCTCAATTTCTGTAGGTATTTTGATTACCTTTTTTCAAACTTTAAGTACTCCATTCTATTTTTACTTTGTAAGTCTTCAAAATATAATTTTGTTCATTCACAGTCATAAGATTTTTCTCTCTGTGTGTACTGGTAATTTAGTAAATTTAGTATATGAAATTTTTTGGATTGCACTTGCATGTAGCACTTTGCAAGTATTTGTTTTCAATCTTATTAGATTTGTTTCTAGGAGTGGAATTGTTTAGTTATTTGATAAAACGTTATTTTTTTTTAGAACTACAAGCCTATTTACAAAGTGGCTGCATCATTTAGTACTCCCACATGTAATTTATGTAAGACTGTTTGCACACTGTCATTTAATGTTAGTTTCTGTTTGTTTTTTTTGTTTGTTGTTGTTGTTGTTGTTTTGACCATAGCTATCCTATGTCTTTGTGGTCTTGATCTGCATTTTGCAAATTACTAATATCTTCCAACATCTTTTCAAATGACTTTTCTGGTGAGATGCTTGTTTATATCATCTTCCCCCTCTCTAAATCTGAGCAAGAGGAGGATATTATACCCAAATACAAATCACTTACAAGACAAATGATCTCCAAAACTGTTTTCATAGTCTATAGTTTCTTTCACTGCTATGGTGATGTCTTAAGAAGCATATAAAATTTAAGTACAATTTATCTCCTTCTTCATGTCCCTTGCAATTAGATATCATTTCTAAAGAGCCATTGTATAATTCATGACCAGTAAGTTTTTGCTTGTTTTCTTCTATGGGGTTTGTACTTCTATATTTTACATTTAGGCTTCTTCCTCCATTTTTGGCATAAAAGAGTTCCACAATAGCCCGGAATGGAGTATAACAAAGGTTTATTTATCTGGGGGTAAACTCACAGAAAGTGTAGCTATCTGTAGTCCTCTGTAAGCACTGGGCACTGGAACTGAATCCAGCAGCCAAGAGGGCTGCTCATATTTTCCATCAACATCTATAGTATAGAGACCACACCCAAGTGGGTGCCAGTATCTTAGAGGCTATTGAATGAAGAAGTTCCCACAGGATCTCACTTTCAGTAAAGTTTGGAAAGTGTCATAAGGTCAGAATCAAATTTCATTATTTAACATCTATTATATTGCTAACTTTCCTGTTTTTCTTTCATTGTTATTTTTCGATGAAATCATTGTATTTATAGTTTTACATAAAATCTTTGCTAGACCAAAGTATAATTATTTTTTATTTCTAAACTTTGATTAATCTAATCATTGATTTTATGTTACTCTGTCTCCATCCATGTCTCCACTTCTCTCTCTCTCTCTGCATTAACTTCCTTGAATGTTTTTATATATCTGAACCTATTTCTTGATTACATATTTGCATATTTGTACTTTACTTTCTTTTCATACAAAGATAGCTTTTGTCTTCTTTTACACTCTGATAGAGAATTTATTTTTCTTCCAATTCCTTTGGATTTCAAGAGATTATACTACAAAGACAATGAGTATGAAAGATAGATGAAAGTTATATTCTGTATGTTGGTAAGACCAGCAAAAAAGTCATATGCACGTGTAGTTGAAGTGACAAATAACAGGTACACACACAGTCACATTGACAAAGGCTGTTACACATGGGTACCAGTGAATATATCATTTTCTCTAGATCTCTTAGTTGGTAAGTAATGAAACAGACACTAATCCATTAAATGACAACTATAACAATATCTTTTTCTAGAATTGGTTTTCATATCACTGTAGGCTTCTTTTCACTAAATGTGTGGATGAACCTCACAATTTAGTTGAGATGAAGAACTTTTATTAAGAGATAAGTCAATACTGAGGGTATGTTAATATCTAATGATCTGATTTAACCAAGACTGCTTTACAGTACTTACAGAAATGACAGACAGCATTCAAATTTTCTTATCTACTATGACTGTATGTTTGCTTTAATCAAATGTCTACATCTTTTGGTGACTTTAAAATAGCCATTACTCACAACAATCAGCTATGAAAGCCAACGACTGAACCTTATAGCACTGTGAACAAGGGAACAATGGCCTTCAGCAGTCTACCCCTGCCGAGATCACTAGGACATAGTGAGCATCTTCAAGCCTATGATTGCACAGATCACCCTGGATAAACTCAGTGGGCTTCAAGAGAAATGGAAGTAACCGTGATCATCTGTAGGGAGGATATCAATTAGACTGGGAGTGTCCAGCAGAAAAATAGGGTAGAAATGAGAGGAGTCACACATGTACATAATGCATATACTGACTTGTCAAAGAAAAATTTAATTAGTGCGTTCTGAAGCAAAAACTGTTTCCTAAAGCAAACAAATTCACAAAATAAAAACTCTTTCACTCACTATAGGTTTATTCTGGTGACACATCATTTAACAGATATTTTTGTCACTACGTGTTGGAATTAAATTTGTGTGGATATAAAATCAAAGCTGGCTGAAGGTAGTCATTTCATTTTTATAAACTTATTAAAATCCAGTATAGAGATGTGTCTACATAAGATGATGAAATCAGACATTCAGAAGAAATATACTGATGCAGGAAGCCCTTCTGTCTATGTGTTGCTTTCATTGGTTTAATAAAGAAACTGCCTTGGCCTTTTGATAGGGCAGCACTTAGGTAGGCAGAGTAGACAGAACTGAATGCTGGGAAAAAGAAGAGAGAGAAAACCTCCATGGAGCTGCCAAGTCAGGCATGCTGAATCTTTCCCAGTAAGCCACGACCTCGTGATGACAGACGGATTGTTAGAAATGGGTTGAATCAAGATGTGAGAGTTAGCCAATAAGAGGCTAGAACTAATGGGGGAGGCAGTGTTTAAATGAATGCCGTTTCTATGTGATTATTTCAGATGTAAGCTAGCAGGATGGCTGGGACGAAAAGCGGGCCCTCTCCTCCTGTTACAATATACTTTCTGCAGTGTTCTGAAGTCAGTGGCTAAAACCAAAAGAAATAAGTGAACTGAACTTAAAAATTGATTTGTTAACTTTTTTCCCTTAGGTAGATATTACGGATATGCTTAGAATACTTAAGCTCCATAGAGTTACATTTAAAATACTGCTATATATACGCATAATACCACTCATTTTTTAGAGCTTCTTTTCCTCTCTGTGTGTGCTACTCTGGCTTCTGGCTCTGCCTGCTCAGCCTCCCATTTGCTGCCCTTGGAAAAGGCACCGCTTTGGGCTGGCAGGTGATTTGCTCTTTGCTGTTTCCTTCGCAGTGGAAAGATAAGAAAATCATGGGCAGAGAGGCATGAGGAGACGGGACATGCATCTAAAAGATGCATCTGATTTAGTTATGGAATTTTCCCCTAAAAAAGAATATGAATAGTGAGTGGCTGGTTATAAAGCTGACTAAGGGGGCTTAAATCATGAAGAAAATGCATGAAGGGCAGAGGATATAGGACACCTGGTTTCTTTTGACTATTTCACCTCCTTGATACTGAAATAGAAATAAGCTCCAGACCTTTTAAAGTCACATTCCATTTCCATGTGGGCCACATCTTTATCATTATGTTTATTTTAATAGTATAGGAAGGTCTGGGGTGTTTAAAGCCTAGAAAGGCTAGGCTAGTGATGGTAAGGAAAAGTCTCCAGGAGAGTTGGTCTTACTGGGAGTCAACTAAGAACCAGGCTTTAACTCTATCTTTGTTTGTAAACAAATGCCTTAATTATCTTTCTACTGCAGTGATAAAACACCATGACCAATGCAATTTATAGATGAATGAGTTTATTTTGGGCTCATAGCTCCAGAGAGTTCATGATGTAGAGGTAACAGGTAGCAGGTAGAAGGTTACAGGTAGCAGTTAGCAGGCAGCATGTAGTAGGTAGCAGGTAGCCAGCAGCTACAGACACCTGGGACCTCACAAATACAACTGCAACAGGAGGCAGGAAACCTAGGGATGGCACAAAGTTTTTGAATCTTCTATATCACCCACTAGTGGTACACCTTCTTCAACAAGGCTGCAGCTCCAAATCCAATACAATTCCACCAACTAGGGATCAAGGATTAAAATGTAAGAGACTATTGGGGGCGCTCTTATTCAAACCAGCACAATAAAGTTCATTCACAATATAAGTAGTAGATAAGATAAGAACATTTATGGGCTTCAGACTAACAAGGACATAAACCCAGTTTTTCCAGTTATTAATATAAGATGACCAGGAAGATTTTGCCTTCTAAGACTCCTGTCCTCATATCTGTAAATGCAGAAGTAACCAGCACTAAATTGCAGGATCAATTGATGGAATTTATGTAAATTTCATCACTTATGAGACACTTATGTATAGTGTCTCACAAGTGACTGGCCTATCTTTGTGCCAAATAAGTACTATTATCAAAACAAGAGGTTTATTTGAATCACTATTTTGATACCCTCTAGTTCCAACTTATCTTAGCATGTCAGCCCAAAATGCCTTGACATGATCATTTATAAACAGGAGACAGTTATTGCTCAGAGCTCTGTAGCGTGGGAGTCAAAGATCATGGAACTGTCCCCAGAAATGGTCTCTGCTGAGAGTATCCTTACTCCTTCAGAGCTGATGCCTGTGTGGGTGCTTACATAAGAGTAGTGAAGGAACTTTCTAAGTTCTCTTTTCAAAAGGGCTTTTTCTCCAATTTGAGGTTATCTAAACACCTTCTAATTGTCTTATCTTCTAACATTACTGCAATGGTTATTGTTTCAACATAGGAATCCTGGAGGGTACACACATTCATACTATGAGACAAATAAAGTTCCAGGCAAGCTACAAATAACACATATTTATAGAAAGATATATGTAGGAAGAAACAGACAGAGATACAAAAAAAAAAACCAAAATCAATCTGCTTTTGTGAAATATAAATTTAGGCCTATTATGTAAAAAACAAACATTAGATATTTCAACAAATAAAATATGATATGGATTTTATGGATGATTCCTGAAAATACACTATTAATAAAATCATATTCTGATGACTTAAAGTCTTTGAAACTCTCCATCCCTTGTGAATCATGGGGCAAAAGAACAAAACCTAAAGTAGTGAAGAGAAGCTGATAATGTCTAATAAAGGTTTAAAGGAGCAGATGATCCCATGTCAGCATCTGGAGTATAAAAGGTAATTGTTCCCATTGGAATTCACATTGTGTCACCTTCCTCAAGGAAAGGGCACTCAACTAATCATCAGCATTACCTGAGCTTCATGTACAGTTGCCACACATGCTGGCCCTTTTCCAAAAGCACAGCTGCTCCCACGTCAGCCCTTTACCACCTGTATGCATCAGGGCACAAGCCCTTAAGTTGCTCTGGTTTCAGAATGGCTTCTTGATGAACACCTCTAACTACAGGCTCTTGGATTTTGTCTCTGCCATCACTCTTACTGAGTTTCATGCTTACTCCAAAAAGGACCTCCTGGCTTTACAGCTATTCATAATTTCCAGTGGCACAATTCTTCATTGTAAATTTCTCACTCATATCCATTATCTTATCAGGAATCTTGATACCTTCGGGAGCTCTTCACACTGCATTGTTAAATTCCAGGGGTCCCCTTCACCTCCATTTCTTATTCTCCCTGTTCTTTGAATTTTAAAAATTCTGTTCTCATATTTCTGAATCTGATACACAGTTATATAGTTTTATCTCTTTGCATTTTTCTTAGACTTTATAGTTTCTTTATAGCCTCAGCTATTTCTTTAATAATCGTAAATATATCACATGTTTTACAATATGGAATTTAGATTCCTATTTAAAATGATCCATTGCCAAGCTAAACCTGCATCTATACCCTTCAAAACTGACCACCATGAGCATAGAAATACAGCATTTCAAACAATTCTTCCTTGGATCTATATACCATTGTGGTATTTTGTTAGAGAAGACTGAACATAAATTGCTAAAAGGCTGAGATTCAGGCAATGTACTGAAAAGTCTCTAAAGGAAGAGATGAATAGATTTCATTCAGACTGAATCATGGTTATAAATAAATTTAACTTTCCAGAACACAATACGCTATGAAGTACAAAGCTTAATATACTATCAATTTCTTCTATAGTTTCAATGAATGTACCCATTAGGTTAACAGCTATTGAGTCTATATCATAACTAAAATACTAGTCAAAATGATAATATTTTGTGGTAAACAAGACTGACTGGACCCTTTTACATGATTTTATATGGAAACTACCGTTATTTTCTGAAAAACACAAAGATTATCTAATTTTCTATAAAAAAAGAAGAATAGAAAATTTTAAAGCATTCAACTGGCTGCTTTCTCCTTTAGAACTAAGTCCTCATTACTTCAGTAAGGAATAGATCAAATATTTAGAACTATATGTTTAAATTAAATTGGTAAATTTATGTGCACATTTCAGTGTTACATATGGGGGATGTAAAACATCTTGCCTGTTACATCATACATATTGATGGCAGCCATATCTGGAGTTTGTAGGTTCTTGGTTTCATTGGCTTTTATAGCTGCTTAGGTTAGATATATTATGCTATATCAGTCCCTGTTGGCTCCAAACTACTTGGAGTTTTAAGAAGCTGAGCATCATTGTGATAACACAGTGTTAACTGTGAGGCAAATAAGATAAATGTACCATGAATAACACAAAATATTTCCTGCGATGTCACATGCGGAGTCATGCTGCATTTTGTCAATTTCTTAGGTAAATATAAAAGTTCCCAACTCATGAATCAGTCTAGTATTCTGACTCCCACAGTGGAAACAGAGATTATGAAAGCAGCTTCCTCCTAGTTACCATAAATCAGGGCTCCTATTTGATCCTGCTCAAAGAAAGCTATTGAGAGTGCTTCCATTCCAAATATGTGCAAAAAAATGAGCTAATGAGCACCTGTACTTTTAAGACACCAGATGATTTGCTTTTTGCTTTCATTAGCAGTCGATAGCCCAAATGATTAACTGTACCCAAGCAAATGCATTTGAAGTATATATCTACATATCTAAATACCTGAACTCACCATAGGTGAGTGTTGTCATCTATACTTTAACTCCTGACTTTTATGAGAATTTGCCAACATTGCTGTTCTTTATCTTTTAAGTGGTGGTCAGCAAACCATATCATTTTTTCAAGAGCCAATTATGGAGTGAGGAAAGGATGTGATGAGCTCTCTGCATGTCCGAGGAGCCCATTCTCACTTAATCTGTGCCTGATGAGTTAGTACTGCCCTCTAAAATGAAACAGATCTTGAGTTGCTTTCTCAAAAACTTGATGAAGCCTTTTATTTGGTGAAAAATTATAATCATGCTGTTAGAAGCCTGTACTTTGACTTAAAAGACTTATGTTCTACATGGATGAGTAGGAAGTTGAGAAATAGGACTGCCAACTTGTAAAATCACATAAGTCCTCAAAGCTGCGGTGTTTCTGGGTAGACTCATAACAAATGAAAATAAACAAATAGTTGAAGTCACAGATGAAATAATAGTTACATCTTCATCATCTCCTAGGTTAATGTGTATGCTGTCCGTCAAATTTTAGATGAGAATGGGAATTGTTTTATGTTATAACAACCTACATATATGAAATTCTTCTTTAGGATAATTTTTGACTTATTTCTTTTATTTATTTCTAAGAAAACATTTATAAATTCTTTATAGTGAATATTAAATATGCTTGGGGGTTTAAGAATTAATATAATTATTTCTTTTGTTCTTGACCATAGGCTTTTGGCCAGGTTTAAAGTACCAGGCAGGAAATCTGTCTTGTGGAGTAGGTCTTATATCCAATAGGAAAGTAGTTGGTTAGCCCATAAATTCCATGCCATTATTGCACCAGTGGATAAAGTTAGTATTGTAGCATGCTGGGTATGGCCCACACACAGAGGATTTTCCTGCCGATTTGTTGTTGATTTCTCTATTTCCTACAAAGTGACTGATGTCTAAGCAATAGGGTATTACTATTATGGTGGTCAACTGAAAGCAATGGCAATAGCTGTGTTATTTTAGACAGCTCAGAGCCTCCCTGCTAATAACTCATCCTTGTTTGCAGGAAACAGCATTTCCCACCAAGGCAGAGTATTTCAAGTTAAGCTCCTTTAAAACTGCATTGTATTTTCTAGCAACCTTACATACTAGTTAATTTCCATAAAACTTCTTCCACATCCTTAGTTTTGGATAACTGACCATCTCTTTTCTCACTTTTTCTTAAACCTTTAACCCAGAGTCTACAGATTAAATGTCCACTTAAGGACTGCCCACTGCCCTTCCATGTCACCCATGCTCTACTTTTTTTCTCCAAATAACTACTTTTTTTCAGTTGATGATCATAGGTTTCCATAGATTTTCATGAGTGCTTTGTTTTAACTAAACTTTCCACCAACACCTCATTTCACCATCCCCACCCCCTTCTATAGAGTATCCCTTCTGCCCCTATTGTAGCTCCTCCCCTTTCTTAAGGCATCCACTCCCCCTAGTCCTTTAGTTCTTGGCATGCACATATACTTTCCTTTAAACATACAACAGTTTTGAAGTCAGGATTTAAATATCAGAGTGAAAAGGTGGTGTTTCTCTTTCTGAGTCTAGGTAATTTATCGAGATTTATCCAATTATGCAAATTTCATTTAATTTTCTTCATACTTTATTAGTATTCCACTGTGTTTATGTATCACATTTTCTCTTGATTATGATTTTTTTATTCCACTTTGTAGCTATTGTGAATAAAGCCATAATAATTATGAATGTTCAAATATTTCTATAGTATGACAGCTTCCTTTGGGTATATGTTCAAAAGGGATATATCTGGATCACATGGTAATTCTATTTCTAGATTTTTTAAATAATCTTCTGGCTGATTTCTGCTGTAGTGTATAAGGTTTTCCCTTTTTCTACATCTATTCATTGTCATTTGTCTTTCTGATCATTTCCTCATTTCTCGTGAAATGAAACCGTAAAGTGGTCTTAATCTACATTTCCTTGTTAGCTAAGACAGTTGAACATATATAAATTGTTTCCTAGCCATTCATATTTCTTGTTTTGGGGAGTTTTTGCTGAGCTCCATAGTCCTTTCTTTAATATGTCAGAGAGATGTATTTTTGCAGTGGTTATTATTTAATGGAGACTCATACCTGATCACAGTGCCAAGCATAGGTAACCGTGGTGCTCATCTGTCTGTGAGTCAACTCTGTCAACCTCCCTACAGCCAATTCTCAAAGAACTCTCTGGAATATTGGTGAGAAGGAATGTAAGAGCTGGCAGGTTGCTAGGATTGAAAGGCTGACCTATGGATATAATATGACTGTTGTATCATTAACTCGTGACAAGTGTGATTACCTGCACAAGATCCAGCCGATCAAAAGTTCAGCATCAATTGGAGAGGATTTCTGACATCCTTGCCTACTGAAGATATTATTGGCAGTTGATAGGTGCTCAAGAGAGGAAGCGTTACTATGCTTTGGTGATATGCAACTTGTAGATAGTCTCTGCCTATAGGGGTTAGTCACCACAACAATGCATATATGGGCAATAGTGATTTGCCTCATGGGATTCCTTGTAACAATAAATAAAGAGGACATGAATTTGGGAGAGATATGGGGAGTTGAGAACTAGAAAACTTCAGAGATTCTGAAGAATGTAGTGAGGGATTCATAAAATCAAATACATTTTATATATGTATGATATTTCCAAAATAAAAAATATTTAAGAACTAATTAAAGGTAAATGTTTAGGAAAGGAAGCAATCACAAAGTCTATCAATTAATTAAGTAAATGCCCAAGGAAGTCATTTTTAAGTAAATATTCCTCTGTAATTGAAATGATTAAATACCCAATTTTCCTATATCTTTATAACTTATGAGTGGAAATACATGACTGCCCTTGGGCCCTCCTGCAGCTCACAAAGTGATCTGTTTTAAAGACCTACTGTGGGAGCGGTGCTGCTCCTCTGTTAGGAAGCCTGAATGTTACACGGTTAGTTTTGCATGTGATGAACAACTCTAGAACTCACATCACAGCTGTTTATGGTCATGAATATTTCCTTTTCCGACTCATGGTGGGTTCTCATGGAGGCACTGACAATGAAACTCCATCATCACAATTCCATTTGATTGTTTTTTTTTATTTGAACAGAAACTGTTAAGATATACAATGTGACAGTTACAAAACACACTAGGCATTGTAAAAAGAAATACAGCCTGGGAATGAGCTACGATTTATAGGGAATGAATTGTTGAAGTTAAAAATTGTTAAATAGAAATAGCAATTACAATTTTCAAATTACTTTAGTTTGTTAGGTATCAACAACTTAGAGTGATATTAAGATTTTATAAAGGATGTATCAATAATACAAAATGGTATTTTAAGATAATTATTAGTGGACTTTTGAAGAATATATCCCTGAAACCCAATAAAGATCTTACACTGTTACTATTTGATTATTAGTCAATATTAAAGCAATCAGTTATTGGCTTCCATAAATACTTTTTCCCAGAGGAATTAGCCACACATATTACTATTTTTTTTATTGAAGAAGAAGAGAAAAGAAAAAAATTCTAGATTTAAAAATATGTTCAAAATAATGGATGTGTAGTAGTCCTGCAATAAATGATGCCTTTAAGGGAACAATGGACTCACTTCCATGGAGTGGGAGAAACAATGGACTCATTGCTATGGAGTTGGGGGAGCAAGAAACTCACTTCCATGGAGGTGGGGGAAGCAATGGACTATTTCCATGAAGATGAGTCACTAAGAATAAAGATCAAACATTCAGAAAAATCAGAAGTGAGAAAATTCTTGGCACAGAGGAAGTGACCTTCAGGGCTAGAGCAGCATGTATCCACCTCTGCTCCTGGGTACCAGCTCCCTGAACAGCTCTTGTGAAGGACAGTACAGGTTCCCAAGGATCTATCGAACCTGTGTTCCAAATACTTTTTATAATACTGTTTATGCAAACTTTCATGTATTATCTTAAGTTATTTGGGTCTCTTCTACTAGTCTAAGTCATCTAGAGAACATAATTTTCTTAAAATAATATTACATCTATTGTCTAATCTTTTTAAATATATAAGAACTTCAGCCAAAAATTTTTCCAAAACATTTATGCCATTTCACAGAAGGAAATTTAAATAATACATTGGTGAAAAAATCAGTTTGTTAATGTTATACACATAATTAGTGCCCAATACATGCTTTTAAGTCAACTTTTATATTAAATACATTTTCTAACATTCTAAGCAATGATATATGAACCATTCTAACTCATGCTTCTGTTTACAGCAGATTTTACTCTTTCAAAAGCTATTTGTTTTAATCCAACTCATTTATATAAATATGGCTTTTTAAAGAAGTTTTGTGATAAAATTTAAAATATTAAGTTAGATTATATTTTGCTTTATTCACTTTTATATGTCCTATAGCTTTAATTTACTTTCCATTTCATGTTCCTGTTTATTGATACAATTTCAAAGGTGTCTTTCTTATTTATACAGAGTTGGGACTTTAGATCCAAAATATTCTGAATGTGATGGAAGCCAAAGCTCAAACATTCCTTGAAAATGAGATTTTTCTGGGTTGGGAATCAGCTGCGTCTATCACTTGATGCAGTTTGAGACTAGGGCTTGTTACAACTCCCTATGCATTAACAACGTAGAGAAGAAATGGGATAAAGGAGAGGCAAAGAGCACACATTCACACAGCAAGAGAAAACATTGAGGGACTAACAGAAATTCACTTTATTAAAATAAATTTACCAAAGGATAAAACACATTCTCTTTCACTGAGTTCAGAGAAGACTTCTTATTACTTCTAAATCATTTTTTTCTCTATAATAGTTTTCCCAAATGAATTATTTTTAAGGTTCACTTTTGTATTTTGTATTTGCAAAGATCTCCCCTGTGTTACATTATTTTAGTCTCTTGACGATATATGCTAAACATGCCTATATTACTGATAGTGAAATTATATTGCTAATAATTATAATGACCTTCTCAAGGTAGCAAGATTGATAGCTAATAGTGCCAGTCCTGACAGCCTGGTTGCCAAGACTCTGTGTGGTTTCCCATCTCACTATAAAATACCACCTCTGAGCCCTGAGCTCAGCTACTGAATAATGGATGGACAACAACCCACCAGAGGAAAACGTCACTTTATTATTTATGAAAATTTATGTCGGTTACATCCATCTTTATGGAGCCATTTTGTGATAATGGCAATGAAAGCTTAAGTCTGACATATACCCAGCATAAACTCTACCACTAAGCTGCATCCCCAGCCTCAGTAACCTACAGCTTTGGAGAACATGGCACATATTTTTTGACTTATTTTTTTTCTATCATTGGCGCGAGATCCTGACTCCATGAATTCCCTTTCCTAGAGTTATCATGTAATTGCCTCCATCATTTAAGCAACAGACATCCCTGCCTGACTTTGCCTACTATCCAAACTTATACTTGTGATGCCAACTGGATAGATATATTTGGAAGTTACCACCTAACTCATGCCCAACATGTCCTAAATTGAAGTAATCAATTTTCTCTCAAGCTGCTTGTAGACAAAATAATGACCTTTGGCTCACTACGAATATGGTTTAATCATCCCACACTGTGAACATGCTGTATATATATATTCCTTTGATCTGAATGAGTCCAAAATGTATATTCCAAATGTAATCCCTACTTTAAAGACATTAATAAGTAGGGCCTCAATGCCAGTAATTGAAGATTAAAAGGCTACATACAAAATGACGAGATTAGCATCTTGTAAAGTGTTGGAATGAACTACATCATCCTCTTACAGTTTCTATTTTGTGCTGTGTGAGAGAGTATTTTCCATTTCCACCCTATAGTGGTGCAGCAAGTAGGCTCTCAATAGACACCTGCATCTTGTACTTTACAACTCTCAATATTAGGAAAGACATTTCTTGGTTTTATAAATTACTGTGCCTCATGTCCTATTATAGTAATGGTAATAGATTAAAATGTGTGGGAAAAGGAATTAAGCTTACTACCTAAATTAGAATTGTTAATCGGTTAAGAAATTAAAGGATTTCATTGGTTAATCTTAAAATAGGAAGACTAACTTAGATGTAAGAATCTCACCCATTGCAGCTACAACTGTCCTTAGACATTTAGTAAGAGACAGAAGAGTATCCTCTGTAACCTTTAGATGTGGTTGTGTAAAATGATCAGAGATTTTTAGTAATGGATTGCATAAATATTCAAAATATGGATAGAGCCGAAGGGTGTGCAGGAGGCTATACATATTAAAAAGGCAAGGAAATGGGTTCTTATCTACTAAGAAGCAGATCAGATCCTTTACCAATAGCTTAGTTTTAGCACAGTTACCTTTGTTGGAACTCTGACCAATGTCATAATGGCACTGTTCTAAACCACCAAGGATGTGGTAATAGAGCATGAAAAAACTAGTTTGTAATTTGCTGTCTGGAAATGGGATTATGTTGTATTACATACAATGAAAAATGTGCCAGGTGCTTTGGAATTAGGTTAAAAATATGTCTAGAAGACATTCACAGGGCTTGCATGGCATTTAAGCCCAGAATTTCCTGAACAATGCCAATCACAGTGTGGATGCTAATGTCTCTAAAGGAAGTAAGAAGCATGATGGAGAATGTCTACACTTGGTGACAGCAGCAGTGAGAATGGCAGGATGGTCATCAATAGCCTGTCAGTAGAAGGCTGGATGGTAAGTGATGACCTACTGTGTGCTGAAATGGAAAATAAGTACATTTTCTTACAAGTCAGTGGGGAAAAAAGATTTTTGTATGTTGGCAAAGCATTTAGTTGAATTGTGAAATTCAAGAACGAGGAAAGAAAAACTCATGAATTGTACGAATTTCTTGAGACTTCATGCTTATCACTTCTTGAAACCTCTGAAAAATAAATGGGGAAAAGGAGATAATGAGAAAATCTGGATTGTTTAGGAAATGTTCATATGACCTACATTTAAAAGACATTATTAAATTCAAAGGTTTGTTTTTGAAACTTTCTTTAAAAATTGAAATTATAGATAGAAAACAGAAAACTGAGGAAGATCTAAAAGCAATGAATTCTGTCTCATAAAAGACTAGAAGCGGGAGCTGAGATGGCTCAGTGGGCAAAACATTTGTGTGATAGCCTGAAACCTGACGTCCACCCCCGTGGAACCCACAGGAAGGGAGAAAGAGAAAACTTAACTCACAGAGTTGTCCTCCGACCTTGGCACACTTACGTGTGCCTACCCCCATCACATACTCTTACACCCAAGTAAAAATAAAATAGAAAAATAAAGTTTAATGAATTCTGTACGAAGTCATTGAGCGACTCGTACTTTACCATCTCCACAGAAGATAAAAATAAAAATGAGATGACAAAGTCTCTGAGCAGTCTTTGAATATAACAGAAAGTCTATAAGATTCTGAGAATCAGATTCCAACCAAAATGCTGCTTTATTATGTCCAAAAACACACAAAGAACACGAAATTAAATGAGAACATCTGAATCTAAGATATCCAAGGAGAGAGTCTAACAAATCTACCAGACTGTGTACATATGCTCTTCCTCATGAAGAGGAAAGATGATCCAGAAGGCAGTACCTGGAGCCCACGGAAGGTAGACACATGAAGAGATCACATAGCATTGCCACTTTATTTCAAGTTATTATTTTAAGTTAATATATTTAGTGTTTTTCATATATGTGTGTTGTGTGCTCATGCTACATCACGTGTGTTTGGAGGACAAAGAATGACTTTTTGGAGTCATTTTTGTCCTTTCCCTTTATAGGTATTGTCAGCATTGAATTCATGTTGTCTAACCTGGATGGGGAGCACATTCTCCAGTGAACCACCTGGCTATCCCAGGGAATTATCTGGAGGCGCTGAAACTGAATAGTGTTGGCCAATTTAAATTGTAAAACTGCTCAGCACCTGACGATTTCATTATCCTTCCATTTGTCCCCTCTTCGAACAAGATTATCTGTAACTACTACCTCATGCTGGTCTTAATTTGTGTTCTGTAAGTGCTGTGGTTCTTTGAAGCTTTCGCATTGGATGAAATGTACCTAAAATTGGTGCCATAATGTGATGATTACCTTTCAGGAAATGGAGTGAGAATTAAGGTATTTTATGTGTGAGATAGATGAGTCCTTCTCGGGAGACTGAGGAAAACAATAGGGAACAGAAAACAGTGTCCTCCTCTTCGTGTCCTATATGCTAGAGTCTGTGCATATGCCAAGTAGCAAAGGAAATAAATGCACAGTAAAATGAAGGTTGTCATGCCTGTTGCCTCCAAATGTAGGGTTATGCAAGAGTCTTACAAGTAGAAGGAAAGGCATGCAGTGCTTCTCTGGAACATCTATATGAAACGTGATGCTAGCCCAACCAGACGTATTTGATGTGGATTCTTGAGAACAGTAAAATAATGCATTTGTGCTGAATTTGCAGCAGATTTTCATGGGGACAAGAGGAAATTGATAATGTAATATCTCTCCTGTATTATTTCTGGTTCGAGATTCCTTTGCTGATGCCCTTCCCCTCCTGGTCTAGAAATCACCCTTCTTTTCCATCTTAGCTAGATGTCAGATTAATCAATTACTTCGTGTGGTTTAATAAGCTCCAAAAGGTTTCTAAAACCAAATTTTCTCTTCACACCAATTAGCACGTCCTTTGATATGTTGCATATTTTAAATGAGAATTTATTAATATTTTTAAAATGTCTAGATGTATGGGTATGAACTCTCTTCTGATAATTTCCAAGGACATTTCATAATCCACCCTAACTTACATACAAACTTAAGCTTTCCATATTTGTCTCCTGCCAACTTTCTACCATAACTATTTTGTACTGAATGATGACACTCCTGTTGTTGCCTTGGGCGCACCTGTGTCTAAGCACTCTTCTAGTGTCTGCAGTGCTCTAACCTGTGAAATTTTTGCTTATGTTGAAATCACATCAGCTGCCATCTGCTCTGTATTTCTGCTTTGTGTTTTAATCTTTGACTAAAAATAGAGTACCTTGATACTTAATAAAGTGTGGTTATTTATTTATAGTGCAGTAAACTTCAAAGTACCTATTTCATAGTAGCTGTGAATGCCTGTCTACTTAGTTGATTTAAACTCTTTCCTTATTGTGTTAGTCTCTGTCTAAAATTATTCCCCCATGCCCACAGCAAGTCATACAGTACTATCAAATTCCATTTCCATGAGGTCAGGCAGACCACACGGCTTGTTTCTCATATCAGAATGACAAGGTGAAGGGATTTTCAAATAAAGTTAAGATCCCAATTCACTTTTTGAAAGTGAATCAAAAGTACAATTAAACTCTAGAAGGCTGGATTAAGGTGAAATCTCTGAGACAAGGACTGCTGAGTTCTCACTTGAGGTGGGAGATTCTCATGCTCATCTTAAAGAATTGCCTGTGAAAGCCCATGTCGTGGGAAACTCTGGACGCATGAGAAAATCCAGAAAAAGACCAACAGAAACCAGGTCACACAATGGTCTTTCTCACTATAAGGAAACAATTCTCAACAAAGACAGCATAGTTGGAAGCAAATCTCTCCCCAGAAAAGCTCGGGGTGAGTTCTCATATAATTTAGCATCTTGATTCCAGGCTGTGGAAAATCATGTCAGGACTCCTAACCCATGGAAACAGTGAAATCATAAGCATGTGTTGCTTCAGTTTTCTTTATTGGTGAAAATTCGCTTCACAGCAATACGAAACTAATACCATGGAAATTCAAACTACCGGGCAGACATTTATTTATTTATTTATTTATTTATTTATTTATTTATTTATTTATTTATTTATTTATTTATTTATTTATTTATTTATTTATTTATAAAAAATGCCAATCCAAATTCCCACCCTCTCCCCTTCTCCCATTCCCTCCACACACCCTCCCACCCCACCCCCTTCTAATCCTAAGAGAGGGTAAGGCACATTGCTTTGTGCAAGGTCTAAGGCCCTCCCTACTACATCTAGGCTGAACAAGGTATACATCCAAAGAGAATGGGATCCCAAAAAGCCACTACATATTGTAGAGATAAATTCCTGTGCCACTGTGAGTGGCCCCTCAGTATGCCCCAGCCATACAACTGTCAGCCACATTCAGAGGGACTAGTTTGGTCCTGTGCTTGTTCCTTCCCAGTCCAGCTGGAGTTGGTGAGCTCCCATTAGCTCAGGTAAACTGTTTCAGTGGATGAACCCTTCATGGTCTTGACCTCTTTGTTCATATTCTCATACCTTCTACTTTTCAACTGGACCTTGGGAGCTCAGTCCAGTGCTCCGATGTGGGTCTCTGCCTCTGTTTCCATCTGTTGTTGGACAAAGGTTCTGTAGTGATATTTAAGACAATCGTCAGTCTGACTACCGGGCAAGGCCAATCAGGCACCCTGTACTGTATTGCTTAGGGTCTTAGCTGGGGTCATTCTTGTGGATTCCTGGGAATTTTTCTAGAGCCAGGTTTTTTGCTAAACCCATAATGGCTCCCTCAATCAAGATATCTCTCTCCTTGCTCTCATCTCTGTCCTTCCTCCATCTCGACTTTCCCATTCCCTCAAGTTCTTCTCAACCCTTCCCTTCTCCCCTCCTCTTCCCCTTCTCCCCTTCCTTCTACCCCCTGCCCCCATGCTTCCAATTTTGTCAGGCGATCTTGTCTGTTTTCAGTTTCCAGGAGGGTCAATATATATTTTTCTTTGGGTTCATCTTATTACTTAGCTTCTCTAGGATCATGTATAGGCTCAGTGTCCTTTGTTTATGGCTAGTATCCACTTATGAGTGAGTACATACCATGCTCATATTTTTGAGTCTGGGTTACCTCACTCAGGATAGTGTTTTCTAATTCCATCCATTTGCATTCAAAATTCAAGATGTCATTGTTTCTTACAGCTTAATGTGTAAACGTGCCACACTTTCTTTATCCATTCTTCAGTTGAGGGGCATCTAGGTTGTTTCCAGGTTCTGGCTATTACAAATGATGACAGTCTATTGTTAGTATTCAGGCACATTCTGGAACAGCGCCTCATGCCCTGTGTCAGCCTGCATAGGAAATGGTACCCTGTCCCTTTAAGAGAAGCTCTATCCACTCCTAGTCTCTCTTCCTGCCAGGTAAGGTAAGGGGGTCTAAGTCTCATCTCTCTCTCTCTCTCTCTCTCTCTCTCTCTCTCTCTCTCTCTCTCTCTCTCTCTCTCTCTCCCCTTTTCTTCCTTCTGTTCCTCCCCTCTATGCCCCAGGCCCCCCTTTTAATAAAACTTCCCACTAAATCTCCATCTGCCTGGCTTGTTTGTCCCTTACCCTCCAGGATTTGGACCTCACCCACAGGCCATGGGACCTGTAAAGGTTCCAACTCACTCAGAAATCTTTCACCTATTCCCTCTAAATAGGCCCCTACTTCCTGCCTTTTGCAGCCACTCACTAATGTGACAATGTTGTAATTCCATCTGTGTATTAATCAGTCACTATGTCAAAGACTTCAGTACCTGATTGTCTCTAGAAACCCCATGACAATCTTGCATAGAGACAAGGTTTACTGATTCCTCAGGTAATGCTCAATTTCATCAATGAAGATCACCATATAGCATTAGCATTACCAGTAAAAGGACTTAACAGCATCAAATATTCTTGATATTATGTAATTAAAATGAAATATCAGTGAAGTGATAAGAAATAGCATGTAATCTCTAATCATAAGCAAATGTCCAAAGTGCCTAAATTGAGAAACCCTCATCAGCGTATCTGTTACTTTAATAAGAGACAGGTAAAGTCTAAGTAACTATCCCAGAACAATCAAAGCAATCCAACAACTAAAACCCTTTCAAGAAAAACTTTGATGATATCTATTAATGTGTTATTATAACTTCAATATTATTAACAACAATAATAGCAATAAAATCATATTTAGAGTAATATTAATTTTAATATACAACCTAGTCAATGGAGGGAAAGTAAGGCATCTTGTGAAAAGATCATTGTAAAAATAACCCTGTGAATTGTTAGTTAATGTTGTAAATGAAACTATTCAAATATTATTTTAACCTATGAAGCACATTGCTTTCTTTTTCTTAATGGGTATTAATTAAGAGGCTAGTGGGAAATAAAAAATTAATGACTGAACATGTAAAGTTACTGAAAGGTTGCTCCACTTTGAAATATTTTCTGTTAGTTTTCAAGAAAAGGTGACTGATGCAGAGCATAGTAGCCCTGCTCCTTGGGGATACAATTAGCTATGTTGTTTACATGAACCGTGTTGAGCTTGTAAGTGTCTGTATACAGTTTGTGTCTGTCACCCTGGTCTGGCCATGTCCACAGTGGATTCTCAATGTCTTCCTATGCATATATTCAGCTTTTCCAGAGCTATCATTTAATTAGGTCACCAGCAAACTGGAGAAAATGAATTAAAATTAGAAAACTTTTATAATTAATGTGAAAGTGTTTAAATATGGGTAACTTAAAATTTATAACATCTAATTAAATTATGGTTACTCCATCAAATCATATGTATCAGGAATATTTCAAATTGATAATTATAACCTCTGATCATCCCCATGTTAGCTAGGAAATAAAATGGTATGTTCTCAAAAGACTGTTGTTCATTCGTTTTTTCTATTCAAGACGTAGTAGTAATTTTCCATCTTGGATTAAGTTCTGCATAGCTTTAGTTGTGTCTCAGGTATATAAGAGTACATGATTTTAATGGGAAAAATAAACCTAAACCAACAACTTAAATATTGAGGAAAATTTTCCAGTATCTGAAATGCACATGAGCCCCCTGGGTGCTGTCAATGGCTTGTGATTTATTAACACCCATGCGGCATTACGCCAACAAGCTGACTTTGAGGGGAATAGGGTAAGGTCCAAATAGCTTAGAGCCTGGGCTTCCCCAAGCTTGCAGGCGGTGATGAATGCCATCTAAAAAGTTACACTTTCCTTGAGAAAGCAAATAGCGTAGGAGAAGGATATGGGCAAAACTCAGGAAAACACCAGCTTTGGTGAACAGACAGGGAAAGAACTAGAAGTAACAAGGATCAGAATAAACAAAAGAAACGTGTTACCAACTTAGGTAGAGCGTTTTAAGGGAACCAAAAGATTGTCAAATAAACCCTGAAATATGACATGACTGCATAATGAATTGCAACCATCTGGAGCAGCATCCTGCTCATTTTCTTTGATTTTGCAGTTATGTACATGGATATCCATAAATACGATTGATAGAACTAATTTCATTAGTTTTCCAATCAGAAATAAATATTTACAGTGTGGCTTGTCTAAAAGCTACCACCTTTACTAAAGTGACAACGTGCCGCCAAACTCTTCATTGTTTTCATCCTTAAGATTTCACATTTGGACACCACAAAAGCCAGGACACTGCCCATGCAGTATCATAATGGGCTGCAAAATTGTCGTGATATTTCTTTATCCAAAAACATGTCGGTGACAGACAGGTACTTAAACATGTTGTAACTGTAACTCTCCTACTGTTCGTGACCAGCTCTGTGTATTTTCAGAGGCATGCTTAACCCACTGAAGGGACTTTAGAACAAGAGTCTGGTACTTCCTGCTGTAACACATCCCTCAACTTGGAGGGAGTTGGGCCTTCTCAGGATTTTTTTTTTTTGAAAAGGCACAGAGCACAGCACTTACCAGCTCTGCATTCACATGAATGTGTTGGCAATTTTATATCCACATGTTGATACCTCACTTGTAACTGTACCAAATTTCATTGCAGATCTCTTTTATTTTCTTTCTTTCTTTTTCTTTTTCTTTTTCTTTTCTTTTTTTTTTTTTTTTTGGTGACTTTGTACTTAATCTGAACATGGTCACCACCTTAAATATAGGAAATAATAAAGCACTGTCCTCCATTATTTTGGAAAATACCTTAAAGGAAAGGCCATTAGAGAATTGTTAACCAAATCCGCTAAAGATAGTATCTATCAAAATACTAGTGGGTTGAATAGCAATATGAACTGTGCATGCAGCTTTGTGGTATTGCCACACTTGCTCTGGCTGTCCCTTTCTCCATCAGTAACCAGCAAACTCATTTGTATCAAGACTTGAAGACTGCTCATTTTTAAGGTAACTGCAGAGCTGGGGATAAGGGAGGAATATAAAGTACGTAAAATACTATAAAACTCAGAGATGTCCATTATTTCCCCATAACGAAATGATCCTTAGTTTGCATAGATCTGAAAACGTGGATTTCAATGGTTCGTTCAGAGTTGTTACTGATTTATAGAGTGGATATGGAAAGGTCTCTACCATTCCAGAAGTCAGGAATCCTAACATGTTTTAACATATTCTCACTGGAGTTCTGGGGAAATTTGTTATGTGCGGTCCCCATTCATCAAAAGAAAATCTAGGAAGATCATGGACGAAGCAAAACTTTCATGGTAGAAATCAGCCAAGAACATGGAGCCCTGGTGTCCAGTGCTCTTTACAGTGAAGGACTAAGAGACAATGCAAAAGTTGGGATGTTATTGATGGGCATCTGACAGGGTCCCATTAAATAGACTAGGGTGTTGCATGAAGTCGCTACCCAAGTGGTTAATTCAAACAGTTTGGTAAATTCGAGGTGACATTTATAATGTTGTGTTACATTCAGAACATTTTGGAGTCAACAAAGTCAGTTACACGGCATTGCAGATGGAGCTTTCAAAAATATTGCATTAGCTTAATCATTGATCTGACTACAAATTTTGTCATTTTTTTTTAAAGAAGTCATTAGAATTCAGGTATAAAGAATCAACAAAATGGAGTTTGGCCTGCTTTTGCTTTGGGGTTTCATTTCAAATAGGCTAGTGTATTCCTTAGTTCTTAATAGATATTTTTTTTCTGTGCCAGTAATGGTCATTAAAATAATTCACTTTGATGTGAAAAACAGCTTCTTCTCTTAAGGGCACTTGTGAGGGGAGTTCACAATTATTGATCATTTTAATTGAATTATATCCTCAGAGCTTAAGGTTTGAGATCTGAATCCACAATATCTAACATGCAAGTAATCAATTACGTTTATTTAAATGTGCTTGCTTAGAGCAAACACAAGAAGAGAAAGCTGCAGGTTTCCATGCCTTTAGCATACTACTAGATGACTGAGAATTAACTCTGAAGATGGTGCTAATGCTGTCCTCATTTTACAGTTTATTTTTAGATTTACTGAATATTAAAAAATAATATAGGGTAATTTAATTCAAAAATGATTCAAATGTGAATGTAAACTTTTAAAGTATTCTCTAAATCTACTAGGTATTTAATTTGTCTTTACATTTGTCATCTGTTGTGGAATTCACTTGCCTCAGCATTGTTGCCATTCATGAAAAAAGTGATGTTGCCATGACCACCATTCAGGAAATTTGATCATGGCGTGACTGAGTATAAAATACTGCTCTCTCTTTAGCTCTCTCTACCAAAACTGATGTGTTGCTGTTGTTACTGTTGCTGCTGTTGCTGTTATTGTTGTTGCTGCTAATGCTGCTGCTGTTATCGTTGTTGCTGCTAATGCTGTTGCTGTTGCTGTTCCTGTTGTTGTTGCTGCTGTTGCTGCTTTGTCACTTAGAGTCATCACATATCAGGAAACCAAAGACAATTATTCCTGGGCTCATGAACATTCTTATAAAATTTTTTTGTCAATTTTTTTAAGATTTATATTATTTTTCAATACGTGTTTATTCTGCAGCATTGTGACAATTAAATGAATTCTGGATAATCCTGAATCCTTACTTCTGAATCAGCACAGGAAAACAGTTTTTACTGGATTACCCTGAAAAAAATGAATATTCTTTTTCTCAGATGTGTTCACTTTGGAAGGTAGTAGTTTTGATTGCCAAGAGTTGGGCACAAAATATTCTGAAATGAGTTACCATGTTTCTTTATAATAATTTTTGTTTCTCTCAGTTTGGATTATTTTATAGATTGAAATAATTAACATGTATAGAGAAAAGGACAAATGTATGCAAACATGAAAGGTAACAAATCAAGGCATCTATAGAGAAAATAAAGCACAGTCACTAATTAAATCAGGTGAATTTGTCCCACTGCCTAGTCTTTCCCCACTCCTCTGCATGCTGTTCCAAGCCACCTTCCCTTTCTCAATCCCTGCTTATCTTGGTTCAAATTATGCATGAGCATATTTGTTGCTGAAATGGTCAAATCCACCCAAAACCAATTCACACAAATGATTAATTTAACCATGACAGAGTTTTGGCTTATTAACCGGTCCTATAATGTTCCATTCTGTTTCTGGTAAGAGACTATTCTTTTCCCAAAACTATTTCCTGTTTCCTGTATAAACATGGTGCCAACCACACAGCTCCATTATTCATCCTTTTCCTTGATATACCTATTCTGGAGTACTCTTGGCTTGTTTTTACATGTTTTCTGGAAATCTCTCCATTCCAAAACTACACAAACATTGGCAATAATGACACACACACAAAAAAAATAGGATAAACATTCATGTGTGCTGAGTGGTATGAATAATAATAAATCGTAGTGATACAGATGCATTCTTACTTGCTATTTTGATTTACATATGTATTTCCCAGTGTTACATGAGTCAATGATAATGTAATCTTTACAACTATGTTTCAATGAAAGCATTATTGAGATCCCTATAGAGAATTGTAGAAGCAACTGTTAAGGCAGCTCAGCTAAATAAAATATAAATATAATTTTCCATTGCTGCAATTTCTCCCAGGCCATTATTTGATCCTGCTTCCTTCTCCCACCTGTTTTTACAAGCCATGGAATGTTTAAACTCTGTATTCACTGTCTTTCTCTAGTGTAGATTTTCTTCCATTATCACTCAATATGATTTTCCTTATATAATGTCAGAACTTTTGTTTGACCCTCCTCAGATCTATTTTATTAATTTTTCCCATACAGATGGTCTAAGCCTAAATCTAAATGCAGAGTACCACTTTTTGTTTGTGAACGTCAGCGTCCTCAGGGCCTCTTTAAATCCTTCTCTCACTCAATTGTTGTCATCTAGTTCTGTTGTTCTTTAAGATCATTGCTCTGCTCTTTAAATTTTATTTTTATACCTTGTATTTTTGACACACATTCATCAACTTTAATGCTCAAATGTTTAAGAACTCCATCTCTGCACATCACTCCTAAGGTATAAGCATCTCTACTTTGAAATGCAAATTCTATTCTCCTCTGCTCATCGTTTCCACATTACAACCCCTTCCAAACCCTCATGGTCATGATCATCAAATCCCTTAGACCTTGTATTGTTTTATTCTTTCTTTCGAGATTTAGGTTTTTGTCAGGCCTTCATAGTATCTCTTTAGGATTTTTCTACCTGAAGCTCATCAATCATTCAAATTCTTTTCAATTATTTTCCTCATTTTCCACTTTATCAAAATACTTTCATGTATGATTTTTATTGACCTTTTATTGACTATTTAAAGTATATTTTATGTTTTAAAAGTAGATTCTCCTTAAATTATACTCAACAGGACCCTTTATAGAGGATGCCATTTTTGTAGAATACTGGGACAATAAAATCGTAGAAAGCATTCCTTCAGTGCTTTTTTGTTTTTGATCATGTCAAAATTAGTGTGTATTTTCTCCAGTACTGCACAGTTTTAGGACTACAAATTTATGAATAATTTAAAAATTATAATTTAGTAACCTGCTAAATAAGCGTAAATTTGAAATTTAATGATGAAAGTTTCATTTTTAACTAGATCACTTCTGTCATTTATAGCACAATATGTAATAGGCTACTTCATACATTTTGAACATACATGAAATTAGTCATACTTAGTCCCCATGGCTAGAAAAGTTACAAAAGCATTGGCAATATTAAAAAATTTAAATAATAATAAATTTAAATTTAATGTAAAAGATCTACTAAAAATGAACTGATGCATCAGTAGCTTAGAAATTTATTTAATGGATATAATTCATGTAATAAGGTCTTCAGACAAAACCTTCTACTTCAGTTGTGTAGATGGTGAAAGCCATTCATAGACTGAAGACTTTTAATGAGTTCAGATATGAGATAGGAAGAAAAATCCCCACAGGATTGATTTGATTCTACATTATAATTACTTACAGCATCACTAACTCCAAACATTGGCAAATAGAAGCAGACTAAAATAGCAGGTGTTGAAAGGGTATTTCCATGCACTTAATATTTTGTATCGGTTTACTAAATCCTACTCTTCTTGAGCTTGAATGTAAGATCTTGATAATGTTAGGCACAAAGGGTCTGCTAAAAATCAGGTTGGCCACGTTAGCTAAAAATATGAAGTTTTTTTCCTTATCATCTGAGTTAGTCTGTCTACCATGGTGCATTTAAGGGGATTCAATCACTGACAGATGACAAGCGATTTCCTTCTCACTAGAAATGAAAAAGTTATAGTTGCTTTGAAGAAAAGAAAAAGGCCACATATATCTTTCAAACAGTCAAAATCTAAAAAGGAAAATTGGTGCTTGCCTTTTGGTAGTTTGTAATATAAATGACAAGGCAATAATTTAGCTGTGTTAATTGAAACTAAGCAACAGCAGTCTTAGTGGGTTTTTCTCAGACTAGAGGGATAATTGAAGGCTACAGATATTGTAGACTTGACCTCAGTATTCTAAGCAATAATTTATCACTCTCCCTTCTTAGTTATAAAATTAATTTTATTCAAATAAGGAAAGGGTGTTTTGGAGGCTATGGAAAACTTTTTGCTGTCACATGTCTATGAAAGTACAGAATATAGCATTTATCTTCAACATCTTGATATTAGGAGAGGGAACTTGCTTACAGATTTCTTGTTGATATTTACTCATTAATTCTTTGGATCACAAATATTCTGTCAATATATAGAACTGAATAGGATTTGGTTTGTGCCTTCAGTGAGTTCTCTTTCTGAATAGAAAATCATTTCACTGGCAATTGTGCTCAGTTATGACCGATAATAAGCTTCCATCTGTACTAGCTTTCTTTAGACAGCGATCTGGATTGACCGTTTCAGTGCCTTTGTTTTTCCTCTTAACATTGTGTCTGTCTTTCTGGTAGCCACCAAATGGTGGATTCATGTATGTGTAGTGCTTATATGGTACAAAGAAGGAGGAGTATGGAGAATTTCAGATGTGAATGGCTCAGGACAGTTAGATTTTTCTTTTATTCATAACCATGCCCAATAGACTTCAATTAATATGTTACCACCATATGTCTGTCTAATTTCATGAGCCTCTCGAGAGACTGAGAATCCAGGGAAATCAAGATTTCTGCCAGGCATACATATCATTATCCAAACTAAAACAATATCCTGCCAACTAGGAAATAAAAAGAAAATGGACATATTTTGGTACCTTGATGTTTCTAGCTTGACAGACTTTGGATTTCTACCACACACACAAAAAAGAGGCAGCCGTGCTATTAAATAAAGTGCAGACACTTTAAATAACTGTTTAAAGAGAAATTGTTGTGATGAGTTTTAATAGTAAACAAATATTTAATTAGGCAATAATCATCATTCATCATCATTTATGCCCCAGCAATGCTGAAGCATGCATGGGCTGCTCATTTATGGCGATTCTCCAGTTGTTCCTATCCTGGGTAGTCATGTTACATGCTTGTGTTATTGTCGTACCCAAGGTTACACAGTCTTCATTTATGCAGTCTATCCAGTGTTTTGGGGGCCTTCCTCTTCACCTTATCCAGTGCACTCCTCCAAGCAGTGCTTGGTACCTGCTGTCATTCACGCTTATGACATGGCCAAACTATCTCAAGCACCATTGCCATGTCTTGTAGTTTACTTCCTTCTGTAGATGAAGATGTTTACTTGTGTCATTGTTGTGCAGCCTATCTCTTCATGTTAGACAATAGTGAGTAAAACTAATCCAGGATTCAGTATTAAAATCTTGTTCACTCAAGATTAAAAAATCATATCCACTCAAAAATAAAAACAAGAGCTAACCATAGTGGCTCATGTCTGTAACCACTGAATTTGGGAGGTTAAGTAGGAGTATATGAGTTCAAGGAAAGCTTAGGCAATATGATGAGTTCAGGGTAAGCATGGGATGCATGAGAGATTTTGTCTCAAAAAAAGCTCCTATATAAACCAAGCAAACAAACACAAAAGTCAAAAGTAACAAAAAAGAGGAGAAACCCCCAAAATACTAGTGTGATAAAGGGATAATAATTTGTGGGACAAGACAAGACTCAATTCAAATTCACACATGCTAAGGACTTTAAAGCTTACTTGAAACATGGTGGATGTTGAAGGATCATATCCCCAAAATACCCATGAATTTTGAATCAAAAACAATGAGACTCAAACTCTTATCATTAAATGAGAAGACAAATGATAAGCACATAGTCAGTATAACCAAAGACCATATTCATTTTCTGGCCACCCAGACCCAAATAATTACAAAAAATATATTAACTATAACACTGTTTGGCCAATGGTTCAGACATATTCCTAGCTAGCTCTTACATCCTAAATTAAGCCATTTCAATTAATCTATGTATCATCACAAGACTGTGGCTTACCAGTAAGTTTCTGGCATCTTTCTCCTTCAGCAGCTACATGGTGTCTGCCTGACTCTGCCATCTATCTCCCTTCATTCAGTTTAGTTTTCCCCCTACCTATATTCTGCCATGTCATAGGCAAAATCAGCCTCTTTATTAACCAATGGTAATAAAACGTATTCACAGCATACAGAGGGGAATCCCACATCATCTCCCCTATTCTGTCTAAACAAAAAGGAAGGTTTTAACTTTAATATAGTAAAATTGCATAAAACAGGTATCAAGCAAGAATTATAGTTCCAATATTTAGTCCATTTACATTTGAAAAATTGAGGAAAATGTTTTATCATCTATCCTATCTTTGTGAGACTAATTATCATATCTAATTATCTTTTATCATAACTAAGGAAAACTCTATATATAACTATCTGTCTTCAACTCCATAAAAGTCCCCAGAAGGAAATAATATTACCTAAGTAAGCAGGAAGTGCATTGTAATCAACTTCCAAAACTCTAGGATTGACAGAGACATCTCACTGCCTGGACCATCACCCAAAGTTCTTCTGTTATGTTGGAACATCCATCTTCAGCCCACAGGCCCACAATATCCAGCAGACTTTTCTATGTAGCAGGAAATTTGAAAGACTGTTTTGACTATATTGTTAGTCACTTTCTTCTGTATCCTGCAGAATGTCCGGCAGACTCTTTCATAAAGCAGGAACCCTGAAGAACTTTCTCACCTCCTTTAGGCAGCTTCATCAGTCATTTTTCTGTGGATCCTGCATGTCGAGTTTATATAGCATACCGTCAAGCAGTACAAGTAGAGCAGTTTCTTCTCCAATGGCTAGACTTGTCACTTTGAAGGCAAATTCCGTAGTGAGTTTCTTCAATGCCCTTCAAATACTCTGAAGTAATTGGGGCTTCCAGAAGCAGACATGTCTCACAGTCAAGAAAATTTAAGTTCTTAAAACCTTGTAAATGCTGTATTATGTGGGTCTTTGAAGTGTTGAAGACTATCTATCTAACTAAAATATTTCTGTTTATCTAGAAAACCCAATGTAATTAAAAGCTTAATTATTATATATGACTATCTATTAATATGTATTTTTAATTATACATTACATTTTTAAATGAGATGCACAAACACAATACCTTAAACAAGAGCAGAAATACATATACACAGTGTAACAAAATCGACCTTGAATTTGTATCAACTGGCCAAGATCCACACCAATGCAAAGTATTCATCTCTATATCATAACCCCTTGCATTTTTAGGAATTGACTATGAACATTAATAATTTATAAGTAACCCTTTTGAAATAAAAATAAACATTTATAAACAATCTTTTGGGAATTTGTGCATAGTTTTCTACAAACTGCTTCTTGCTATTTGTTGAATGATATACTTTTAGGGTTCATGGAGCCCTTTCTGTGGATCTTATTCCATCAAACCACATCAGTCTGGAAGGAATCCACAGGCTCCCCATTCTCTGTGGAAACAAAAACAGAACCTCTTTTCCAAAGTATCATATCTTTAGACTCAAATTTTGAAGTCAAGATACCTTTAAAATATATATGTTGGCTTAGCTGAGCAGCCTTCAGAATCAAGTATCTCTTTGTCAAGTCAAGAAATTCAAAGAAAGCACAATAATATACATAATCCAGACTCTCTGTATAAATTCCATCTTTGCAGAGCTTATTCTTTTATTCTATTACTTTTTAATATTTATTTTGTTACCTTTATTCTTTTAATCTATGACTGCCTGTACTCTTTTTTTTAATTTTTCTCCTAAACCCATGTACATTTATCCAACACTGTGACCCATTTAGATGTCTTTTTTGTTTGAATTTGTCTTTATTGCATATCTGTAACCCTTTTCTGCCAGGAGCACATCTTAAAATGCTAAGCGGCATGGTTAGGACTAAGGTTGTGACTTTGTCTTTTGGCTCTGTCCAGTCCAGCATGGTGGAAGTTTGTTCACTGTCAGCTATATGAGCCAAGCCATTACCCCAGCTCCAGGGACACATGTTCCAAAATGCATACAAAGGCACAACCCCACAACAATTAAATTCAACCTGTCCTATTTTTTGTTCCCTATACTTTTTCCAAATGTCTTTACAAAGCCTTATTTAGTTCCCCCTCTGTACTCTTTTTTATAATCTACACTCTCATCTCTCTTGTTTAGCTTTACTGAGCCTGTGTTACTTTGCTGACTCATGATCATATAATAGTTAAATTCAAAGAACAGTTTTTATTCAGGTCTTACTGGATCATTTAACTATTGAACACTCCCTCTTTCTTCTCTGGATTATCTTTGTCATGGGCATGGTGGTGCAGGCCTACAATCCCAGAACATGGAAGGGATAATCAGGGAGATTGGGAAATCAAGACCCTGCATATCCACACATCACATTTAAGGACAACCTGTCTGCATGAAACTCTTTCTCAAGAAATTAAATCATAAGGGGCTCACTGGGTAAATGCATGTGCTGGACACTCAGAAGAATCTGAGTCTGAGTTTCCAGTGCTCACATAAAATGCTATATTTCTGGGCTGCCCTGTAACTCCAGTGCTCTAGGCTAAGGAACAGGAGGATCCCTAAGCCTTGGTGATTACAGTAGAGCGCTAGACTCAGTGAGTAGCTCCTTCTCAAGTGACTGAAGTAAACACATGTACACATACACATGTGTGCATATACCACACACACTTATATATACTCTACAGACAAAATAAAAATAATTTTAAAGGAAAAGAAACAAAATTGAAACTAAGAAAAAGGAATATATATATATCAGGAAATTGTTTTTATTTGGAATTTCTCTTTATTTGAGCATTATGTCTTAATGTATTTTCCATGCTATTATATTCCCTGGTGATCTTCAATTTTCTTTCCTGTCTGCATGTACCGCTTGCTCCTCTTGCTTTGATTGTCCTTATCTGTAGCAGAATTTATAAGATGATGTCTCCACTCTCAGCATTCCTAGCTCAATTTCTTTACCTTATTTCTGAGACCATTATGTGACTCAGCAAATTCTGATAGATTCTCTTTAGAAAAGTCCTGTTTGTGTAACGAAATCATCCAGTAGTTCCAGTCAACTCTGCTCTGCTAAACCACATTGTTTCTCTTCCCCATGGAAAGCTTATTAGTTCTGAATTTATGTGGGGTTACCCTCTGTATGCTGCGAATATGTTTTATTTTCATTGGTTAATAAAAAAGTCTGCTTTAGCCTATATAGGGAAATAATATAGGATGTCAGGAAAGCTAAAGTAAAAATGCAGTGAGAAAGAAGGCAGAATCAGGCAGATGCCAGGTAACTGCCAAAGGAGAAAGATGCCTGAAACTTATTGGTAAGCCACAGCCTTGTGGTAATACATAGATTAATGAAATGGGTTCATTTAAGATTCAGGAGCTAGCTAGGAATATGTCTGAACCATTAACCAAACAGTTTTTTAATTATTATAGTTTTGTGTGATTTTGGGGGTCTGGGAAGTCAGAAAATGAAAGCTGTTTACAAATGGCACCCACCATCTGGCATGGAAATGGCACCCACCATCTGGCATGGAAATGGCACCCACCATCTGGCATGGACCCACATAAGATCTAAGGAATCTTTAAAAGGGGGAAAGCTTCCAGATGCACAGAAATGGGAGTTAATTGGGGCTTCTAGGTAGCTGCATTTCTTTTTTCAGATAGGTTCTGTTTGTTGGTGGAGAGAAGAGACTTCTCTTCTTTAAAAGCCAGCTTTCTGGTTCATGCAGGCAGCACAAATGACTCTGGCTTTTTCAGGAAGTCTTCTTACAGAGCACTTAAATGGGGTTTGTGAGCAGAGAGCTACAAGTTGCTTAATGGCAGAATAGAACCATGACTTTGTAGTAAGTAAGGATTTCGTCCTATCAGTGGCAAGCCCCACCCAAAGTACTAAGGTCCAAGACATTTGTTGCAAATCTCTGGCTAGAAATGGATCAACTCATGAAGTTTACAGTGAGTAACACTTTATCATTGTGATGCAGCAACACGACAATCTTTGAAATTTTCATGAGTTTTCTTCATGGACAATTTTACCTTTTCGAGGACACAAAGATGAATATATGAAGGATAAGAAAACCTTTGTTATGGTTCAGTTTATCATAGTATCTCCATCTGTTTCAATGCGTTTGGACTTGACCATAGCATTAAAGTTTTATTTCATATTTATGACCAGTATTTGCTGAAACTTCAACTCTCATCCCTACTTTGAATTATCAAAGAAAAATTAAGTATATGCATATTCCTTATAACAGTCTTAACAAAGTAATATATTTCCCTTTGGTATTAAATATTTTGTCAGTAGCACTAATAATAATGTTTCCTTGTTAATAATTTTGTTTCAGATATGAATTTTCTATCAGTCAACTAGTGTTTTATTGTCAATGTTAAGCCTAAACTTTGGTCTCCACAAGCCTAAGCAATTTAATACATAAAAATAAGGTTAAGAATGAAGTTAAGAACTTATTTTATTCTTGAGACCTGAGCAGACTTTTGAACCCAATTATCTTAGTATGAAATGTCAGAGATGTAGTAAGTTACTCTTTTGAAATGCCACATGTAAGTAATCATAAATCGAACCTTTGCAACAGTGTTATGCCTCTAAAACGTAACTCTTGGGTATGGATAATGTGAGATGCCTTTCTGTATATGTGTTGATTTTATTGGTTGATGAATAAAGCTCTTTTGGCCAATGATTTAGCAGAATAAAGCCAAACAGGAAATCTGATTATACACACACACACACACACACACACACACACACACACACACATATATATATATATATATATAGAGAGAGAGTAGGCACAGTCAAGCAGATGGAATGTAGCTACCAAAGGAGAAAAACACTAGAATCTTACCAGTAAGCCAGAGCCTTATGGTGATATACAGATTAATAGAAATAGGTTAATTTAATATGTAAGAGCTAGCTACAAATATGCCTAAGTCATTGATCAAGCAGTGTTATAATTAATAAAGTTTCTGTGTGATTTCCAATCTGGTGACTGGGAAATGAAAGTACAGTTTCCATCAACAAATGGCACCAAATGTGGGCCAACTACTTCTACATAAAACCTGAGAAAGCTTGGGAAGAAATTCTAGACACAAAAGAACAGAGTTAAACATGTAGTTCTTTTAAGACACCCTGCCACCAAACACTTAAATGGTGTTTATGAGCAGCTGGCAGCATGCTTCTTGGTGGTAAAATGGACCTAGAAACTCCATGGAGTCATGGTAAGAAAAACATGGATCCTGCCAGTACCTCTCCCATGAAGCTACTCTCAAAAAGCCAAGGAATTGGGCAGATCCAGTCACCAAAGCTGCAATTTTAATCCTAGCCATTTTGCTTAGCAAATTACTTACTCATACAGTCAAAAAAAGAGAGACATACAATAAACACAGATTCAGATGGGGAAAACCCCTTTAACTGGTTTACAGTATGTTCATAAATATATGTAGGCTTGAGAGAGAAAAGAAAAAGGATGAAGTCCTTTAAATAAAAAACCAAAGAAAGAGAGGACTTGGGTGTGGTGGAACATGGCTTTAATCCCTGCATTTGGAAGGCAGAAACAGGTGGATCTCTGTGAGTTCAAGGGCAAGACTGGTCTATAGAGTGAGATCCACCAGGACAGCCAAAGATATACAGAGAAACCCTGTCTCAAAGAAACAAAAATTAAAAACTAAAAAGAAATAATTTTTAAAAAGTCATGTAAAGATGGAAAATATATAAAGAGTCTAGATTATGTATATTATTTTGCTTTCTTTTAATTTTTTCACTCTGGATCAATGAACTACAGAGAGACATCTCTTTGTACAGGCTGCTAAGCTCAAACAACATATATATTTTAAAGGTATCCTGACTTCAAAATTTAAGCCTCAGGACATGTTACCTTGGAAAAGAGGTTCTGCTTTTGTTTCCACAGAGGATATAAAGCTGTGTATTCCTTACTGAGTAATATGGTTTAATCAAACAAGACTACATGAAGTCTTGGCCCAGGTGGTCCAAAAACCACAACAGCTTCAGGACTGATGGCTGAAATGAACCAACCACATGTTACTCCATTAAAAACCTGATTAACAGCACCCCCAATCAGCAGGAAGCAGCCTAGAAAACTATGCCCACACTCCCAAAAATGGATTGTGGATGTTTGTCTTTGTTTAGATTGTTGGCTACTAGTTGTAGTTGATAATGGTCAGAAAAAAAAAAAAACTAAACAAAGGAGATTAGATTCAGAGCTCTTATTTTGAAAAGAAAAAAGGGAAGAGCTGTGGGATAATGCTCTTGCATTCTGTAAAGATTAGCCACTTGCATTGGTTTAATAAAATGGTGATTGACCAGTAGCCAGACAGGAAGTATAAGCAGAGCAACCAGACTAAGACAATTCTGAGAAGAGGAAAAGCTAAGTCTGTAGTCACCAGGCAGATGCAGAGGAAGCAAAATGAAAATGCCTCACTGAGGAAAGTTACCAAGCCACATGGCTAGACATAGATAAGAATTATGGGTTAATTTAAATTTTAAGAGTAGTTAATATTAAGCCCGTGCTAATGGGCCAACAAGTTTATGATTAATATGTCTCTTTGTATTTCTTTGGGACTGAACAGCTGCAGAGCCAGGCAGGACAGGACTTTCCATCCACACATGGAGTCATAGTCATTGCTTGCTTTGGAAAGAGAAATAGTGATTATCTTTGAGAAAAACGGTGTGATGAAGTTCTTCGGATACATGCTCTGGTTAGGAAACATAAGGTAAATGCTTGGCAAAGAAGGATGTATGCCATGAAGAAAGTGAGACAAGGGCAATATGTGGGATGGTGTTTGGCTCAAAACAGTTTTGTATTTCTGAGAAGTGACTAAGGATAGACAACTCTTCCTTTATAGTGACTACTTTGGTGCTCTGGGATGATTGCTTAGATTATCATGGGCACATGAGGGGGAATTTATTAACTATTGCCATGGCTGTTTTTGATATTTGGGGACTTTGTTGTTTTAAACACAAATCATAATACCTATTTCCTCAAATATTCTTTTACTTGAAATACTAATAATTAAATACAGCACAATATATGACTGTGAAAATGAAGGCATCTCACATCAAGATATTTTCCATGATAAACTAAAGCATAAAAATGAGAAAATTTCCACTGCAGAGTCTCATTCCCATTCCTGTATGCGTTACCCAAGGACTAAGCAAATCAGAGCTTGCGTTAGTGTTTATACATATACACACACATGCACACATCCAAAGCCTGTCTTCACTGGATGTCTTTTTGTCCCCCAGAGCTTTGGTATCTACACCAAGGCTGGAAGCATTAGTTATTCAGGCTGTGTACCTTCATTCATCTCTGACTCACCAGTATTTTCCCAAGACACAGAAAATGTTACAACAGAAAAAATTCATGAAAGCAAGTAAATTGTGTACCATTAGAGAACAAAAGACTAAAAATCTGGCATGCTGTGAATAGCCTGATGCAATGAGAGAACAAGCAGGGTGTTACTGATGAGTTAGTTCGATCTTTGTCTCATTCCTGGGTCTTTGCGTGTCTTGCCACAACTGCTTTTAGCAAATAGGTTTATCATTCCCCGTCTTAATGAATTAGAAGGTAGAAATGGATGAACAGATAGCTCACATTAGGAAATACCTTTATTTTTAATAGTTTTTATTTTTCCATTTATTGAAAATAGATCTTTTCTTCCATAATATATCCTGATTATGATTTCCTCTCTCTCCATGCCTTGTGGTTCCTAACCATGCCCCCACTGTCCAGATCCATCCCTTTTTTGTCTTCATAAGGATACAAACAGTATTATAAGGAATAATAATAAAATGAAGTAAAATAAAATAAAAGTGAAAACAACAGCTAAGATATCAGAATAGGACAAAACAAACCGATGAACAAGAGAACAAGAAAAGTACAAGAAACAGATATAGATGCAGAGTCCAATTTGTTCACATGATCAGAAATCCCATGAAACCACTAAACTGGAAGCCAGAATATGTACTCAAAGTCCCTATAAGGTAAAAGGAGAAAAGAAAATGGTACACATAAAATAAAACAAAGATAAGTTTTAAATAATGGAAAAGCCCTGGCATGACTTTACTAGACAAGAAGCTGTAAAAGATGTATTTAAGTTTGTTCCCTGCTGGCCATCAACTGCTGGGCACGCAGCCTACATTTAAGAGTAGTTTCTTTCCCCAGTGAGACGCCCCTGGAGAAAACGGAATTTTCATTTTAAAGTGGTTATTAGTTGGAGATGGCTTCCAGGTTACAGATGGGAGCATGTTTCCACTTTCAGCTCTAGGACCCCATCTGGTGCAGAACCATGAAGTGCATGTGCATGCTACATCAGTCTCTCTGAATTCTTATTGTTTTCATCCTGTTGATTCAGAAGACCTTATCATCTTGGTGTCCTCTATTCTGCCCGGCTCTTACACTCCTTATGCCTTCTCTCCATGTTTAATGAGTTGTATGAATGCTGTTTTCATAAATCAGACCTTGCCATCAGTATGTAGAGCAACTTATAGTTTAGGCAACAGCCTGGGATTTTTTTTTTGGGGGGGGGAGCTTCCTTTTTTGTCCAACAACTGAATTAGATAAACCAGTCCTGCTACTGGAAGCTTTATTTGGTGACAAGAGGTGATCAATTGAAACTATGTATTGCCCATTATTTGGGTATTTTATTTAGATAACCTCCACATGTGTATATATTTTAGGAAGCTTCAAATATATTGTTTCCATACTTTCTTTAAATGGCCCTTAATTTTAGCCTTCTTTCCTGGACTCCCTCCCTTATCCTTATCTTCCTTGCCCTTCTCCATTTGATCCTTTTGTCTAGCATCCAAATCTATCCACAACTCTTTATTCAAACCCTGTTTCCTGGAAGAGAAGCCAGTGCTCTTGACTGCTGAGCTACCACTCTAGGCCCTGATATGTTTGTTATTTTTATCAATACATGAGATTAGGTGGTGAGTCTTCCATGTGCTAAGGAAGATCTCTACTACTGAGCTATATATCCTTAATCCAGTCTTTCGTTTCATATATTTTTAATTAAATTTATTATTAGGTCTAAAATAGTGTCATTTGTTGTTAAATGTTAAAAATTTGCAAGAAGAGCCCCAGTTAATATACAATTTACATGTAAAGGAACCTCCGATTTTATTGTATAGTTCTGCATGGTGGTTGAGTTGGTTGAGTGCATAATCATATGACTAGTGCCAAGACCCAAGCAACAGAAAATTCTACATTTCCCACATATTTTCTCCTCAAATGATTTTATATTGTGCTACTCACATATATGGCATGTGATCATATGATACATACAATGTTATGATAATGTGAATATGGAGCAGGATGGTTTTACAGAAATGGTAATTAATGTTAAAGGGGTTCCTTCTGGCAGGCCCTAACTCAGTATGACATGTGACATTACAGTTAGAGAAGATTAGAATGCACAGAGAGAAAGAGTGTACTAGAGTGTCCTGGGAATCACACAACCCTACTGACTCCTGGAACTTTCACTTCTAACATCATATGTTACAAGAAAAGAATGATCCGGTGTTTAAAACATATAGGCTGGAGCACTTTCATACTTCAATCATGGCAGTCCTTTGTCCAGATTTGATGATGATGAGTAGAAGACACTAGTAATGTTTGAGTGAAAGTAGTGAAAACAGAAGTTTACATTTTTTAGGAAAATGCTTTTGGGATGCAATTACTGTGTCATTGATAAAGTGTCAAATATTATAATAGATTGTGTTTTTGTATTATCTCTTTATAGTTCAATTCATATTTTCTCACTCTTGAAGGTCAACTTCTTGGCATATACTTATGAGTCATTAATCCTGAATTAATTAATATTCCACAATCTCATCAATTTTTTTACTTTTTATTATTGGATTGCTTCCCTAGTTGTTGAGTATTAGGAGTGTCACATATTCACAAAATATTTTTTTCACATTTGTGACTAGCTAGCAATTCTCACTGTGGCTCTTCTATTTATTTTCTATCTGCTTCTGAAATAGAGTAGATACGTCTAATGATGTCCAGTATATTGTTTCCCTTTATGGATTGATTTTTTAATTGATTTTTATTGAGCTCAACATTTTTCTCTGCTCCCCTCTCTGTCTCTCCCCTCCCCTTCAACACTCCCCCAAAGTCCCCATGCTGGATTGATTTTTAACTAAGAATGCTTAGATTAACATCAGCTTTGCAAAGATAATTTTCATTTGTTTCTACATAAGTTGTTAATTCTTCCTGAACTAACTTTTGTGTAATATGCATAATGATTTTTTAGCAGCTTTGCTTGGGAGGCAACCATATACTAATTTATAATAGTTCTAGGACTGTCTCTTAAATAATGTCTTTACCCAGTAAGTGGCCACCATTTTACCTTTTTCAAAATCAGATATCCATATTTGGTGTTTTTGAACTTTCATTCTATTCTATTGATTTCATACCTCCATTTACTGTGTAGCAAAAGTATAGAATAATCTTAAAACCATGAGGAATTCCTTAAACTTGGCATTAAAAAATAATCTTGGTTACTTTAATTTTTTACCTTCCTTTACATATTTTAAGCAATTTGTTGGTATTGACAATTTTATTGGCTATTCAAAGTACTGTGGAATTGTTTAAGATTGAGAAGTGTGAATATCGAGCTTTCCAACCCATGAACACCAGAAGTCTATCTATTTATTAAACTATTTACTTTTACAGCATTTTTTAGCTGTTAAAATTGTTAAAATTCTGCATATTTAGGTAAATTCGTGATTGATTTTATATATTGACTGTTCTGCAGTCTTGATAAACACATACATTAGATGGAATAGCTGATTGATAGAATAATCAGGACATATTTATGTCTATTGCTATTGTCAGAAAATAGAAGTAATTTTCTCTTAAATATAGATATTATTTATTTTTCCTAAACTGTTGATGTGGGTCCCACTTTCAGAATAAACTTAAGCATGAAAGAAAAGGTTCATCCTTCTTTTCCTATAACCATTCAGTATTTAAGAGAATCAATCAGACATTCAGTATTTCATAAATTAGGATAGTTTTGTTGTTTATTTTTATTGTCCTGTATCAGGTTAACAAAATCCTTAGTGTTACTCTCATGCTTAGAATTTTAAGTAGAACTTTTTTACAATGTGTCAAGTTTATTTGATGAATATATTGACATGATAATTCTCCACATATCTGTTAATTTTATGAAGTATATTCATTAGACTTCAAATTCCTCTTTCTTTTTTAAATTAATTTTATTTATTTCCAAGAATGACACACACAAGTACTGTATTACATCATTTCCACCCTCCCTTCACACTCCAACTCCTGACAGCCCTCTCTTCACTCTCTCTTAAATTCATGACCTCTTCTTTATTATTGTCACATATAAAACACAAATATCTACCTACACATAAATATACTTTCTCAGTTAATTTTCTGATGCTTACATGTATATGTGTTTATTCTAAATTACTGGGGATTACATGAACCATGAGGACCACATCTTGGGAGAAGACTGATTCTTCTTAGTAGCTATTTATTGTGTATGTCTGTTCATTTATGTCAGGGAGTTATGAGATCTCCCCCATCTATGATAGCATGTCAGTTGGTGTTGTTATTCCACAAATTTTGTCTAGGCAGCCATATCATTGAGATGAGATTTTTTGGATGCAGTTTCTCTATAGTATTTCTATAGACGATACTAACATGGATCAGAATCCTTGTCTTCTTTGACTCAGATCACACACACACACACACACACACACACACACACACACACACACACAATGTACACACAATTTCCTGAATCATATTTGTAGGTAAAACTGCTTATTCTTTTCCCAGCTGCCCAGACCCAAAATAATCACACAGAAGGAATATTAATTAAACACTGCTTTGCCTATTAGCTTAGGATTCTTATTAACTAATTCTTACACCTTAAATTAACCCATTCCTATTATTTTATATTCTACCATGAGGCTCATGGTTTAGCAGTAAGGCTCTGAGGTGTCTGTCTCCTTTCACAGCTACATGGTGTCTCTTTAACTTTGCCTACTCTCTCACTATATCTTTTCCAGCCTGACTATATTCTGCCCTGTCATAAGCCCAAGCAACATCTTTATTTATTAACCAATAAAAGCAACACATATACTGAAGGACTTCCTAGACCATTTCCCTTTTTCTGTCCAAATAAAAAAGTTTTTAACTTTAACATAGTAAAATTACATATATAGAACAGTTACCAAGCAAGAATTAGAGTTACAATATGTATATCCATTTTATCTTTTATCATAAATAAGTAAAACTGTAGTTATAACTCTTTAACCTTCAACTCCATCAAAGTATCCAGGAAGTTATAATATTACCTAAGTGAACAGGAAATGCATTGTAAGTAACTTCCAAAGCTCTAGAATTGACAGAGACATCTCACTGCCTGGACAATCACCCAAAGTTATTCTGTAACATTGCTGTCACCCATATTTAGTTTGTTGGCCTATAGTATCCAGCATACTTTTCCATGAAGCATGAAATTTCAAAGACAGTTCTACCTATATTGGCAGCTTCTCAGATACTTCCTTTAGTGTCCTGCAGAATGTCTGACAGACTCTTTCATGAAGCAGAAACCCCAAAGGACTGTCTCACTTTTAGACAAGTTCAGCAGTCATTTTTTGTGTGGATCCTGTATGTCCAGTTCATACAGCATAACATCAAGCAGTTCGAGCAAGAGCAGTTTCTTGCCCAAAAAGCTAACAACCTCCATAAGGAGCCTCTTTGTCCATCATCCTCTTGAAGTAGATTAGTGCTGTCAGGAGCAGCTGTGTCTCATTGTCATGAAAAGTCTTAAGCTCTTAAAACATTTTAAATGCCATATTCTGTTAGTCTTTGAAAGGTTTGAAGAATACCCATATATCTGAAATATGTCTCTGTTTACCTAGAAAAATCTAACTAACATGACTACAAGATTGACTATTATAGATAACTATCTATTAACCTGTATTTCTTAATTATACAGTACATTTTTAAATGAGCTGCCCAGACACAATATCTTAATCAAGAGCAGAAATATACATATAACAAAATTGACCTTAAATTTATATTAATAGACCAAGATCCATGCCAGTGCAAAGTATTCATCTCTATGTCACATCCACATTTATATGTAAAAAAACATTTATAAACAATATTTGGGAAATTGGGCATAGTTCTCTTCAAAGTGCTTCCTGTTTTTTGTTGGGTTAAGTAATTTTGGGGGTTCATGGAGACCTTTCAAGGGTCTTGGTCCATCAAACCACATTAGTCTGGAAAGAATCCACAGGTTTCCATCCTCTGTGGAAACAAAAGCAGAACCTCTTTTCCAAAGCAACATATCCATAGATCCAAATTTTGAAGTCAAGATATATATATATATATATATATATATATATATATATATATATATATATATTGTTTTAGCTTAGCAGCTTATACAAATGAAATGTCTCTCTGTATTTAACTCATTCACAGTCAAAACACATCAAAGAATACACAATAATATACATAATCCAGACTCTCCATATATATTCCATCTTTACATGGCTTATTTTTCTTACTTTATTACTTTTCCTACGAGTTTAATAATTATTTCATTATATTTACTTGTTTAAGAATACTTCTGCACTCTTTTACATTATAACTGTCTATGCTCTTTTTCTTCTCTTTATCAAGTCTACATACATTTATCTAACACTATGATCCCTTTAAATCTCTTTTCCCTCCGCGTTTGGCTTTATTGCGTATCTGTAATCATTTACTGTCCAGGAGCACTTCTAAAATGGTAATCATCTTGGTTGCAGCAGACCTGGATGCTGGCTCCACCTCTCTCAGGCTGTCAATATGGTGAGGTAGTTCACTGCCGACTCTAGGACAGCTGCATGGGAGCTGCCCTCACCACTTCAACTCTGGGTAGCACAATGCCGCATATAAACCCTTTTATCTGAGTAAAAGCTAAATCTGCCATGCTACACACTTCATAGCTTGGAAATACCTCGCTTTATGGTGGCAGGAATCCACCATGCTCTCCGGCCTGTGCACTTCTAACAGGAGTGCAATCCCACTGTCTGATTAGGCAGGGAGCACTGAACCGCAGACATGGCCTCAGCTAATTTCCTCCTGACCCCAACTGGGCACACAAGCATCTGGACCAGAAGTGAGTGGCAGGCATCAACCCCAAACATTGGCTGCCATGCTGTAGGTAGAGTCTGCATGTTTGTTTCCCAACTGCCCAGTCCCAAAATAATCACATAGAAACTATATTTATTAAAACACTGCTTGTCTTATTAGCTTAGGATGCTTATTAACTAATTCTTACATCTTAAGTTCTAGAAGGCAGCCAAGGGCAGTGGAAATAGCCTATATTGTTTGAGGGCCCCTTGGAATCCCCTAACCAACAACTCAAAAGGCAGTTTCTCATGTCTGGTACCACAGAGGGTTGTTTGATGGTTTAACTCTTGAGGAATATGTTATGACCCAAATTGAATAACATCACTTAAATTGTTGATATATGTATGTATACACATACATACACATATGTATTATGTATTTTTCATTAAACATAAGCTACTATGTTTCATGATAGCTGTATGTCTTAGCTACAGTTTGACTGCTATGAAGAGACATAGATAATCTTACAAAAGGAAGCATTTAACTGGGGGAATTGCTTAAAGTTTCAGAGGTTTAGTCCAGTATCATAATGGTAGGAAGCAGATAGATCCAATGCTTGAGAAGTAACTGAGAACTTTACATCCTCATCCACAGGCAGCAAACTGAGAGAAAGATTGAAAAAGCACTAGGCCTAGCATGGGTTTTTGAAACCTCAAAGCTCCTTTCCCACTCCTGGAAACACACTACTTCCAACAAGGACACACTTGCTATTTCTCCTCAAACAGTTCATCAACATAAAATATATGCTCCTATGGGGGCATTATATTCAAATCACCACTCTGTTTTAATAATATTTAATTGTTTTTTTGTACTGCATTCTTCTATTAATTTTTATTGCTTTGCTTTTTCCTCCTGATATAACATGCCTCCCCCCCATTTCCCATACTTGACTTTATGGTACCAATTTTGCATATTTAACCAGGCTTGCACTCCTGGTATGAACCAACAAATTGTGCAATATTATTGTTCTATTTTTTAATATTGGCTAATGATGAAATACTGTTTTATATTTTAATACCAGAGAAGTTTATCTTTTAATCTTTTATTCATTTATAAGTAGGGTTGTGATAGATATCTGTATTTGTTTTTTCTTTCTTTCTTTGTTTTGGTGTCTCTCAAGACTTTTAGAAGTGCAACATTGTCACTGTGCTGCACTGTTGCTACAAGGATATCATGCAAGACTGGTAGGAAGACAGGACACCATTATTACTATCCATTTGCTCCAAACCACAGAGATCAGATTTCTAAATAACAATAGTGTCACAAATGTTGCAAACCTGGCTTCAAACCTGGAAAGAGAAAAAATGAACCCATTAGAACCATCCTAGATACAAGTCACAATTTACATTTAGATTTAACTGTTAACCCTGTGCTATTGTTTATTTTTATATCCAGATATTAATTCAGTCATCAGGAGACATAAACTATGATGTACAGGCTTCATCTTGAATGGTATCAGGTGCCTATTCTGAAAGAGTTTAGAAGAATACTTAGTTTAGTAACAAGTTGGTAAAATGTTCAGTTTTCTCATTATATTTTCCTATGTTGAGAGACAAGGTTTAAATGCTTGATCCACTTTATACCTTAAAACAAGTAGAAAATAAAGACTTTCATTTGGCTTATGTATGCCCACAATAGAATTTTAGAAGAACATGTTACTTTCTGGAATAACTGGCTTAGGGTTTTGCAAGGAAAATGAATCTCTCTGAACTATTATTTCTAATACAGATTTTATAGTTCAATTTTGTTCAATACAATAATTCTAAGGAACATTGACTAATCGCTGTACATGTAATATCTCAGCATGAAAACTCTCAACGCAAAGATTAAGTGGGAGGGAAACAGAAGGCCTATACTGGTACATGGAAGATGGTCAGCATATTCCACTTAGAGGGCTCATGATGCAACAAGAGTGTTCTATCTATAATCTGTAAAGCTGCATATCAGAAAATGGTTTGCAGGTAACCAAGACTGTAGAAATTTTGTCAATCAGACATTAAATGTAGATGCTTAAAAACTGAACAAAATTAACTGTTTACCCACTGAATGGAAGGTACAGAAACTCATTTTGCATATGCTGGCATGACTCTTTAAAAGCAGTTATTACACTCTTTATAAATTCCACACTCTATGACACATCCACTGTTGTCCTTGGATACCCTGATTTTCCCTTTCTTGTGTATTTGTGAATCAAGAAGCATAAGCCCCTGTTTTCTACCACTTTTCTGTGCAGAGCATTAACTTCCAATGTTGATCTAATGCTATTTTCAACTCTCTATTTTTCCCCGCATAATTAAGCATTACGTCCTTATAGCATATGTACATATAGATACCATGTTAGAATTATAGTTTATATTATTTTACTAATCAAGAAAACATTTTAGTTGAAAAAGAGAGATTTAGCATTTCATGCAGTTGATCTGTGAATCTGTTCTGTTCCTTATGGTGTCTAACTGTGGTTTCATGTCAGCAAGGAATTTTTCTGACTTCAAATTATATAAATATAAACTTATATGTGAATGGATTTTAAGTTGTAGTTTAAGACATTTTTAAAACAAATGATTTTCTAACTAAAATTTGATCTATATTTTTTTAGTTCTAAGGCCAGAATCAGGACCTTTTGCCTACTAGATAAGCCAGGTACCCCCAAACTACAAAACCAGTGTAACCAGTGTAGCAAACAAATACCTAGACATAATTTTTTAAAAGACTTCCTGTCTTTTCTATTAGGTACACTCCAATACCTTGTGAGGAAAGTATATGGGAATGCCCTGTCTTAACCATTTAAACTTGTTGCATATTGAATTCTTTTAAAAATATAAGCATAATTGTCTTTCATATCATTGGATGAATGTCTACTAATTTTAAATCTACTCTAAGGAAAATGTTTTGTTCTTCCCTGTGTGCAAAAGTTCTAAGAGAAAAGATGAGAGAAGCACATGGAAAGATGACCACTTATCTGCTTCTTTATGAGACAGCCTCAGCCATCTTCATTTCTGTTCTTCATGGTCCTCATCATTTACAGAGATCAGGAAGTGAAAAGTACCTCAATTCTTGCACAGTGTGCTCTTGCACTATCAGTCTCCTCACTTCATCTGAGCAATCCCTAAGAAGTCTAAAATCTATTCCAACTCAGATTTCCAATAATTTCTCACAGGACAATGTGGGGCTTTCTTTGCTTTTCTTAATAAGATATTTATGACTATTTTTCAATGGAATAGTAACCAAGGGGAGAGCATTTTTTTCTGAATAGATTGCTGAAATATGATGAATGTGCCAAATCAGTTTGCCTATAAATTCATAATATATAATAAAAGTTAAAAATTGGATTAAAAGAAGAATGTTTTCATCAAATTGCCTTGTTCAGTCATCAAATTAAGGTCAGAGAAACATAAACTCTATTTTCATCTGTGTTACCAGGGTGCAGTAAGTCATTCCCTAGATAGTCAACTACATTAGTACAGTAACACCAGCCATGTTCCCAGACCCTGGTACCTACAGAAACACAGTTAAGAAAAGAGATTAACAGACAGACCAGGCAAGAATTGTTTCTAATTGCACAACACTTTTAACGAAAAATATGCTTGTGAATGGAAAGCTCTGGCAGTCACTGGGACCCTTTGTCTATACAGTGGAAATAGCACTTTGAAGTCCCATTAAGAATTTCTAGTTTTAGCAACAATATTATTTCTTGATCTACTGACCTTTCTTTTAAAATATTTAGTAGTTACAAAATGTCTTGCCTTCTTATTGCCCAGAAGCCCAAAACTTTGCAAGAAATGCTGCCTCTAGCTCCTTCTGGGTGGCTGAGAGGTGTGAAAGCACAGACTCAGTCCCACCCCCGCTTCCTCTTCCTTCTGGTGCCTAATTAGGTGCTTATCCTAACACCTTAGAATATACTCTCTGTATATGGCATTATTCCCAAACTCATGTTTGCTTTTAATCCTAGTTTCTCCAACTTCTCAAAATTTCTTCATAAATAAGACTATGTATCAGCCTTCTCGGAATGAACACACCTGAGCTTCCTATCCAGTCATAAAACAGCATTTGTCATTTATGTATGGTTTGATATTTTCCATGATATTGAGAGACTTTGCCCATGGAATTTGCCTAATCATTAATCATGATTTTACTTTTTAATCATTCTAATGATATTTTTTGCATATAATCTAAAGCAGTTTGTTGTGATATGAAGGTAAAAGGTCCCCAATAGGCTCAGGTAACTAAACACTTCATCTCGATCCCCAGCTAAGGGGACTGTGGAGTGGGTTATGAAACTTGTCAGTTGGTCAGAACATATAGTCAGACACTCCAAGATAGGGATGAAAGCTAAAGAGATAGGACTGTACTCGGGGCAGGCGGTGGCACCACAGTTTATTCATAGCTCAGTAATCTGAGAGCACAGAGAGAGAACCATAAATGTGGCCAGGAAGTCAACCTTCCCCTATCCTACCAGTAATCCACTTCCTCCTGCCGATTCCTGTCTTCGTAAGTTTCCTTCTTTGGTTGTTTCTGTCAGCCACTCTTTCATAGTAACAAAATAAATAACAAACACAGAAAATTTTGTCAGGGATGGGGTCATTGTGTCGATAAATCTGCCTGTTTTATAATCCTTCAGAAGGGGCTACTGGAAACAATATGGAAAAGTTTGAAAGAATAAAGAAACCATAGAAGGCCACCAGCAGTGCTTAATGGGAAGTTCTTTTCAGAGTTCAAAAGATCAGAGTGTTGGTATAAATATAGACAATGAAGGCTAAACCCAGGAGAATTGAGAAGGAAACAAAACCTCTATTAAGTTTAGCATAAAGGCCATTCATTTTACAGTTTGCCTGGTGTGGAAAATACTTCTGTATATGTGTTTCATTTATTGGCTAATAAAGAAGCTGACTTTGACCAAATGGCTTAACAAAATATAGCCAGGCTGAAAGAGATCTATATAGAGAGAGTAGGCAGAGTCAGGGAGAAGCCATAAAGCTGCCACAGGATATAGACGCCTCCACTGAAAATTTGCCAGTAGGCCACGATCTCATGGTAATGCACAGATTAATGGAGATGGGTTAGTTTAGGATATAAGAGCTAGCTTGCAATACGCTTAAGCCATTGGCAAAACAATATTGCAAATAATATAGTTTCTGAGTAATTATTTCAGGTTTGGACAGCTGGGAACAAATGAGCAGCCTCTGCCAACATCTGCCCAAGAATCTGTCTACATTCTGCTTATATCCTGAAATTTTAGTGAGGCTGAATTCAAAATCAATTCACTGTTCAATAAGTGGAGGACGTTTCAATACAGTGTAATATCTGGCATGTGGCATGATTACTGATAGCTGCCTCTAATCAGATTAACAATAGAAAGATGTGAAAATCTATAGTTTAAACATAATGGGTGCTTTGCACACCATTAAAATTGCAAACAAGACCAGTGAGGGCAAAGTAGCTATAGTATTATGGTATTGATATCATTAAAGAAAAACATTTTATTGAAGGAAAATATTAAGGTGCATTGAGAACAAACCTCACACATTCAAATCTCCATCACATAAAACTGAAAATTTGAAAGAGGAGTCCTTGAAAAGATACATCTGCCAGGGCACCCTACTCAAAAACACAATGGATGAGTTTTTACTTCGGGCTGAGCCATGAAGGGACGCAGGATGGATTACAGCATGCTCCAAGAGTCCATGGCTTCTTTTCAGTATGACAGAAAAGTTTGTATTGCCTACATGATGCTGCTTTCCTAGGTGTGAAGATAGCAAGTTACAGTGTTGGAGAGGCTAGATCAGAACTTAAACCTATGAAAGACAGTTAGTAGAGAAAGCATGGAGCATGGTGACATTTCCTGAAAAGAGATCATGAGAGACTGGCTGCTGAGACCCTAAAATGAAGGAAACTCCAGGAGCATGGGACTCTTGCCTGGACTGAATAGAGCTGATCAACAGGAAAGACCATATGAGCTGCAAAGCAGCTCTGTAGGAACAGAGCAAGCAAAGACACAGCAGTCCAGACTGTCTACTGTGATTCTCAGATGTTGAGAAATAAAGATGTAGGATGTAATGTTCAATCTATTTTGGTTCAGATTTTGCTTTGGTCTGATCTTTCATTGCTCTGCCCAATTCCTTTCCCTAGAGTGAAAATGTTTCCCTGTGCTGCTAGAAATCAGAAGTGTGCAACTTGGTTTTAATTTTACAAGGACTCAAATTTTTTGCCTCAAGTCTCAAGAAAAAATGTTGAACTTTGGGCTTTTGAACGGTATTCTGTTAAAGGTAATGGGGACTTTTGCAATTAAACTGAAAACATTTTGCCTTATAAGATGGCCGGGTCACAAGGTTATGGTTTGTGCATGAAGCATCCCACACAGGCTTATGCATTTGGTCAATTATTACAAAGCTGGTGCACGGTTTTTGAAAATTTGAAAACATTTAGAAGGACTTAGCTAGCTTCAGGAAATGAGTTAGCAATTGGTAGGTCTTAAGATCATAGCTTGGCATCCTGTTCTGTAATCCCATTGCTCCTTACTCATCAAGATTTAAACCAACTTTACTACGAGCTTCCATGACCACCACAGGCACAGCTGCTTCAGTCACTGTGTCTCTGTCTCCCTCCACATTTTAGTGAACTTTATCCCCTGAATTTCGAGTGCTAAGTGCAATTAAATCTCTCTTCCCTTAAAAGCCATTCTGTTCTTTGACTTTTGAGAAATGAGAAAAGTAACTCACACAGAGGCTAACTTTGTATCATCCCCTCTATTAAGAACAGTAAATTCTATATTTGTAAAAACAAAAAAATGTGTTCCAGTCTTAAACACGTTGAAAATGGAAATATGTTGGAACTCTGTTTCTTTAATAGAACTCTACAGGACAGTCAGAACAGCTCAATGAATCTCCCCTAAGGTCTGCAACAGATAGAGAGGTGCATTCTATGATAGAATGCTGAAAGTTTTATTAGGAGCACCGTTTGTGCACTGAAACAGGAAGACTTGCTCATCATGCTTCCTCCACTCTGAAAAGTGCTCAACACAACTTATTGTGGCAAAGATCTGCTTTGACTCATAGGTTAAGAGGGTTTTGTCGACAGCCATTTGACTCCGCAGTTTTTGGCTTTGTTAAAGTAGAGTGTCATGAAAACCTTTGGTGAGGAAAAACTGCTGCCTCCTGACAGTGACATGCAGGCACAGAGAAAGAGATGGAAAAACATGGAAGGGCAGGAGAGATGAAAGAAAGAGGCAGAAGGGATCATGTATTTCATATGCCCTTCAAATATATACCCAGTACTTCTCCATTTTCTGAGGTGTCTGCTGTTTCTTAGACATATCACCAGTTCAGGAAAAAGCCTTCAGCATGTAAACCTATAAGGAACATTCCAGACTGATGCCAGAAGACTGAAGATGCAAATCATCCTTGCTTGTGGATTATATGAGCTAAAGGCTCTACAAACACCTATTAGAATTCATAAGTCTGGCCAGATGGTGGTGGTGCACACGTTTAATCCCAGAATTCCAGAGCCAGAGTCAAGGCCGTCTCTGTGAGCTCAAGACCAGCCTGGTCTACAAAGTAAATTTCCGGACAGCCAGGGTGACACAAAGAAATCCTGACCTGAAAAAACAAAAAGAAAAAAAAACAAAAAGAAAAAATAAAAAGATAAAATTATGAGATAAAATCATCATGCAAACATTAGTGTTCTCATACACCAATAACTAATATGTAAAAAGTGAAATGATTAAAGTAATCCTCCACATGATAACTCCAGAAACAAAAAATTCCAAAAACAATGGAGTAAATTTAACCACAGAGGCAAAGAGTCGCTACAGTGAAATTCAAAATGAATTGATGAACAAAGCTGACAAAGCTGAAGAACTTATACACAAAACAAACTTTAATATCATCTATTGAAGTAATTTCTGCAGTTAAAATATGCACACCACTCAAAGCACGTCTAATTCAATGAAATCTCCATGAAATTACCAGTGGCATTCTCTACAGAACTAGAAAAATATCAATCCCAAATCACAAAGCTCCCAAGGAGCCAAAGTAATCCTTAAGAAAATTAAAAACAAAAAACTAAAGAGAGTAGAAAGAATGTTGCAAGACTTTGATAAAGTTACAACAATGAGAGAGGATAGAGCTTCCATGAGAGCATGTGCAACAGAATGCAGATCTCTAGGTCCGGTTACATTAGTGCATCATTGGAATGTACTGGTGTTCTGCAAAATTGTTATCTGAATGGCTTACCTGAGCCTCATTAAAAAAATACATAAATCAGAAATTCTAAAATGATCGTAACCGTATCTAGCACATCGCACCACATATTTATATGAAGTTGTATTTTCAACAATGATTATGAAATCAGAATTTCCATTACCTCTGAAAAATTTTTTATGATGCTCTATATCTACAAGGTCAAATATTCATCCAAGATTTAATTCTTCGTGTTAAGATAAACAAGCATATTTATGTCAGTAGCCTTCAAATTTGCTCTCATATTTAATCTGCTGTAACTTGTATGTACATCAGAGAATTGTTCTGAGATTAATTTATGATTTATTGTTAGTGAATGGTGGCTCTGAAGGCCTATTTTATATGATTATATAGCTGGACTTTCAAAAATGGGGAGGGCAAAGGGCTGTGAGTGTAAATAATGTAAGACATGTTATTGATAGTATCTAAGGAAACAAAAATTCAGTGCAAAAGTTTCCATTAAAATCTGAAAAACTAGGGTAGGGAAAGGTGAATGGAATGGGAAGAGGGGAGGGAGCAGAACCTCTGGTTGATATGTAAAATGAATAAAAAAATTTAAATTAAAAGACACAGTAATTTCAGTACCAGAAAAAAAAATTGAAAAACAAGAGCCAGAAATGGTTTGAAAATGGTATTGAAAATCACAGATTTTCAATAGCAAGATTCAGTGGGCATATGCATAAGGAAGCCAAGTTTGAAGCCAGCTTGAACTTCATAGTAAGACCCTGCCCCACAGACAGCAGACAAACCAGAGTCAAACAAAACAAAAGGCAACTGAGAAAAAAAACCACATTTCTTAAAGGAAGAAATATAGGTAGATAAAAAAGTGTGGAAATGTCTTACTATTACCACCTATGAACAGAATTCAATCAGTGAAATATTACCAGTAAAACCAACTATTATTCAAAATACAATAATAAATGTTGTGTGAAGCTATTGACAAAGAGACTCCTTGCCTAATATTGATGAAATATTAAGTTAACATCGCCATGATAGAGAAGATGGAGTTTGCTTATAAATCCTAAATTCAGGTCTGCTGTTTTTTCCAGCTATCCTGTTTCTGTGGGAATTGAAATTAACAAAGAAATACAAAAAAAAAATGAAATTACAAAGACATACTTGATGTCAGGAACATACTAGCGGACTCCTGCTACACAAACTTGCCTGTTCATGAGTATTGTAACAATATTCATGGCAGCAGTGATACAGAATCAGACTGTGTGCCCACCAGTTAATGACTATATGGTAACATTTATTATATATACATGACGGAATGTCAGCCATAAACAGGGTGAAATCCTGCCATGTTTTGAAAACTGGATGGAACTAGCAAGTGATATGTTGTGTAAAGAAGGCCAGACAGAGAAATGCAAATTAACAAACATTTTCTTTTTTATGAGAACCCAAAGCCTTGTAACAGTAATTATCAGAGAGCGGACAGGTCTGTGTACCCTAGAAGGAGTCAAGAGAGGGGTATTAATGGGTGCCATATAGAGCAGAAATGAGTCTAGTCTTCTACTGCAACCTGGAGTGAGTTTGCTGCCCCGTGACTGACTCTGTGTAGAGGGGAGTGCTAGATGCAAGGGCCCTGAGGTTCAAAGGGGAATAAATGGTAATGAGATGAAATGCAAAGGAGAGTAGGAGGAGAAAATGGAAGTTGTATCCATGGGGTAAATATCATACTGTTTCCCATAAACATGGACAATTACTACATGTTATCTACAAGTAATAATTAAAAAGCACTAATAAACAAAAGGAAAATGTATGTTCTCATCAAATTGACCATGTGGAAACAATATGTATCTTCTTACAATGGGTTTGATCGCACATTGAAATAATTGATAAAGTCAAAGCGACTCATCATATACTTATCAGCCATTTATAAATAAGTGATAAATAAATCAATTAGTTACCAGAACATAGATTATAAATGCTTGCTAGCATTTTTAAAATATATCCATATGCTAATTTATAAGTGTGTAAAAATTGTATATTTGAAACATTCTTTTTGGAAAATAGTCTCAAGCATGCTATGTTTTATGATATTCAAGGCAGAAATGCACCCTATGTTTAGTTTTCTGGAATTTTAGAAACTGGCATTAATGTATAAAAGCAGAAAAGAAAAGACAGGTATTTGGTTTTTCTGAACTTCTCTGTCACACATTTTATCTGGAGTCAGAGGTTCATTGCTGTCACCATGGATTTATTTTACAAGTTTGGACTTGCATATATGTGGCAGAATTTGAATGACTTGCACAGTTTTTGGAAAGCAACCATTATAAGGAATACACTGACCTTTCCCTGTTTATTTTCATTGGTTAATGGCAGCACCTTTACAGCCCAGTCAGCTTGTAAACAAGAGGAGGAAACTGAATGCATAAAGGTCAGGAAACTTTAGAGTCAAAATTTATGAAACACCATACCTATCCTGTGAATAAATAGAACAAAATGACGCTCTGCTTTTTAAAGATGTATGTGAAGTTGGAAATTTTTGGAACTAACCCAAAACATAAATTATAAAATATTTTAATTTTGTTGCAAATAAAGTGAGGGTAATATTTCATAGTAAGATGTATTTCTTCTCTGAGTATCATTCAAGTTATTATTGTAAAGGTTAATAGCATTGGCTTTATAGAGAGCTGTGATGTGTTACTAGAAAACCTGTGATATTTAGGGACCTGTCTTTTATTTTAATTATTATTACCCCTATAAGGCATGTGCTAATAAATAGTAAACGGTAAATATTCACTTAACTGTATTGACATCACAATGGTACACTCAAATAAACAGTAAAAATAAGATTCCAGGAAAAGTAGTTGCATAATATTTAAAATGGCTTGCAAGAGTTAACAGCTCTTATACGACACTGTGGAAAACATGGGTAGTTCTCGGTTCAGAATTATACTTTGAGATCCAATTGGGGAAGAAATAAGGTGACTAAAGAAATTGGGTATTATCACTACTATGAACAATTAATCACAATACTCAGTAACAGCCCCTAGTACAAACTCTTTAGGAAAGGTCCCATCTCTTTAAAATCACAGTGCATAACTGGATGTACAGAACATGACATTGAACAAAGCAGATAAAAGTAAGTCTAAGCTAGAATTTCATTGTTAATGGAAGTCAGAGGGTCAAGGAGAAGTAGAGAGCACAAAGCAGCCACCATGATTAACAGCTGTTAGTGGGGAAGTGAGAATTGCATGGCTTGGTATGGCCTAACCCATAGAATTGGAAGGGGCTGACCTCGCTGTCACTGCAGGCTGTAATAGGGAGAATCTGAGGGGCTGATGGTGACAATTTCTTCACTCTCCTTGTCACAAGAGAGGTTAGTGGGATGTGTGCATGTGTCTACATGTGTGTGTGTCTCCTGAGTGTAGCGGCACTTTAGTGGATTAAAGACTAATATTCCAAGGAATAGAGCACTGTTAGACAGCTGCACTTGAAATCTGAACTTAGAACAACATATTTCAGAATGCTGCAACCATCTGAAAGAACACGTGTCCAGTACAGGGAAGTAGAAAAGGTACTAGAAAAATACCCACCAAAGCACTGTGATAGAAATTTAAAATGGAAATGCATGAAGATTTTAATTAATCATGGATTTTCTCTGTTGCCTATTTTTTAATAAAAGTAAATCATTTATATACAATGTAATACATACAATAGTTATTTGCTAGTGCTAGTATCTGAAGCCACGTCATTGCACACACTGAGCTATATATCCGGCCCTGCTTTTGTGTTTTAAAGGGAAAAAGCAAAAATGTTCCTACTGAACATGCCCAAACCTCCTGTTCATCAGCATGCACCAAGGCAGCAGACCTGGGGTGACATAGTCTCTCTCTTGTTCGCACTATGATGACAGAAAGCCCGGAATCCCCTCATAACTTCCAAGCCACTCTCACCAAAGGCCAGTTTCCTCTGATATTTGCTTTCTTTTAAAGCCAACTGAATACTGACTTACTCAGCTTCTCTGTTTGTGCCTGTTTCCTCTGGGGATTTTGACACTAGATGCCGATAGCCCTAGCTGTCACTCATTCCCATATGGTTCTTCGGTTTGTTTGTTGACTCCCCTCCATTAACCTCAGAGATAGAGGCCAAAGTAAATTATTCCCTCAGCACACTTTCAGAGACAGGTTCAGAGGAGTGTACCTGATGATGTGACCAGAGCCACCAGTGTCATTACACACTTTTTCTTTGAGGAAACCACTGAAAGTCATATATTATACATTTGAGTTACCTTAGGCCAGCTGTTGGCATATGCCTTGCTCTTGGTCCTCTTCAGGCAGAGGGCAGAGGGTCCTAAGTGCCAGGCTAGCCTGGTATGTACATAGCATTACCTTATCTCCAACAGGAAAAACAAGAACAGATAGCAGTTCACTTTCAAGACACTTAAAATGTAAGCAACCTAATATAGGAAAAGATAAATAGAAAAAGGTATCAAACTGCTGATCCACAATAAAATGAAAGCAAGGCACGGGAAGGAGCAAGAAAACAATGTTTTAACAAAAACTATGGAAATTCAACAATGAAACAATGTTTTCAACATGCTGAGGAGAAAATTATGGCAACATAAAAGGCTCTAGCCAGTGAAATTATCCAGAAAGTGAAGCAAAATATGGTAGATTAAGAAAGATAATGACCCAGTAAATGTCTGAGAACAAGAATGAAAACACAGAGAAAATACAAAAGAAAGCCACTGACAAGCTAACATATTCCAGACCAAGACTCATTTACAGGAAGCCATTGATTTCACTGGAAAAAAACAGTTGTTAAATATTGCTCCAAGAAGCTTGAAAACACTGAATTAATCCTGTATATATTATAGAAGCTGTTTCTATGATTAACGTATTATATATGCATGCACATGCACACATGGGGAGAAGAGGGGAGAAAGAGAGATAGAGATTTTCAAGCATGGTGAATTATCTGGTTGCCCTCCCAAAATGTAAGCAATGACTGTTACTATTCGTATAGAGTGTTTTCAGGAAATAGATACACCCACAGATTCTGCAAGATTCTCACAGAAACAGTATTTATATCCAGATTCTCACATAGAACTATTTTAAACCAACAGGAAGACAAAACCATAATTTGTTTCATTAATAGACCAGAAAAAGGCTTATCACAAAACAAGGATGTATGAGTCTTCAGGACATGACTGTATTTACTTCTGCAGCTGAAGAGCAAACCCTTGCACAAGTAGCCAGCACTTCAGACCTCATTTGTAAGAACCTAATGCTACTGGATAAGGACTGAACCCAATACTTCCATTTTAACTTTGCTACCTCTAAAAGGGTCCTATTCCAAATGCTATCACATTTTGAAATATCATGAGCTAGGGTTTCAATATCTGTTTCAGAAAAACACAATTTAATTTGTAACAAACATACATTTCCACTGGGCAGAGTGTGTGTGTTGCAGTGAACAAACCCTATATCTAGCAATGAAAAACAAAAAAAGAGAATTCTCATGAGTCTTATAGCAGTCTAAAGTAAGTCTAAAAGATAGAATATTCTTTTCCTGCAAAAATGTTACTATGGCCTGAGATATAAATAAACAAACACACATATATAAAACAATGTATTTGCATATTGTTATAAATAATATATAAAAATAAACAAGAAATATTTATGTATGTGTTTCTCAGCCTTATTATTATTATTATATATATTACATATAACATACAATTATAATTACATATATAATATATAGAATACACATATATATGTGTGTATTAATTTAGGGTGGGGGAGGATGGTAAAGAAAAAGTTAAAATAACAGTGTTTTTAATTTAGAGCTATATGTGACACCTGAAAATTTTGTTTCACCTTTTGGAGTAAGTATGTAGCTACAGCAATATTAAATTTTTTAAGTGTACACAATTAAGTAGTAAGTGACAGAATTTGTTTTAAAAATCTTAAAATATACCCATCTACCCTCTCCACAAGACAACTAAAGATTCACATTTTGTCCATTTTTCACACATTATTAGTAGAACACTTCCCTTCTGTTCATGTATGATTGTTCACAGTTTTACAGGTTGGCTAAAGAAAGGTAGAGTAAAGGAATCTCATGGTAACGGTTGACGTTAGAACAACATTTGTGAAGTCATAAGGTCTGTTACCATCTGGAGGACTTGAGGGTGTCATCCTAAGTGGGTCAGCCTGAGATCCCTTCACAGTGAACCTTTATTGCTTTGCAACTTTAGGGGAATTTTTCATTATGCTTGAACACCCGAGGATATTTCCTGCACAGCTGGCCAGGAAAGCAAATGTGGAACAGTTGCCAAAATCAGAGTTTTAAATGAGTTTTCAATACTTCACGGTTCTTTCAAGAAGACAATGGATATCTGATTAATTAAAATTTCTAAACAGGGACCACTTGCATAGCAATATATCATGATTAAAATCTTCCTTCCTCCTGCCTTTATTCAGTCATTTTTTTTAATTAATTCTGTTTATTTTATGCCGTATGATGAAGGCAATATGATGGAGATGAAAGACAACAATTGTAAAACCTAAAGCTGAGCGACATAAATCTCATGGTCCTGCCAAAAATACAGTAGCACTTTGTCTTAATAAAAAGAAATGGCAACTGGAAAACCCTAAGTTAATAAAGGAGAATGATGATACCTGGATTCTGTGAAAAAGAACATGATGTTTTTGTTGGTGCAAGTGTGTATTGCTAGTATATTGAGTTGTCCCCATAATAACACAGCCAAAGTCATTAATTACCATATCAATGGACATAGAAATTATTACGATAGGGACTGGAAAAGTAGGTTAGCTTTTAAGATGATTGACTTCCAGAGTATCACAGTTCAATTTCCACCACCCATATGATGGCTCACAACCATCTGTAACTCCAGGCACAGAGGATGCAAAACCCTCTGTAGGCACCAGGCATTTATTTGCTGCAAGACATACACAGACAAAACATGCATCTACAAAAAATAAATATATATATATTTTTAAATTACTGCTGTCTATAATCATTAACTAGAAAATGAGAACATTGTTATTGATATGGCCTCTGCTTCACTGGAAAGGTTATATTTAATAGAAACTCAATTTAGCAAATGACTTGGTGTTTTAGAACATATTTACTCATTTGTGTTTCCTCCATGGTTTGGGAAATTAAGTTAGATTCCTGAATTATCAGGAACATGATGTGCAATGACTAGGCAAATAGTTTAGCCTTTTTTCTCAGCAAGTAAATTATTAATAAGTACTTGCCATTATACTTTTAACAAGCAGGATGAGTTCCTGAAGACAAACCCAAGCTCAAGTCAAAATTCAAAGTGGGAAGAAGGCACATTAATGCACATCCATTGAAAACAGCACAGTCTTACCTCACCATATGAGCTCTTTGAAATTCTGCATGCTTACAAAGATGTAGTTGGAGAGATTAAGGCTTTTAGCATAGTAAATAGAAATGAGTCCTGAATGATAACCCAAACCATGAACAATACACATTTAATCAGCACCTGAGAGAGGCAAAATAATGAAACTGCTCAATATCTCATTATTCTTTCTTCAAAAGCTATTTAATTTTAATTGTAACTTAGCCTGTATCAACTATAAGTTCTTACATGTAATCGTTTCTGTCCAAGCGTATTGCTAAGGTCGTGCATGCATGCATGATATTGTCCATTGTCTTTATGTCAATGATCATGCAATAATGGTTTAGGAAATTAGTAAATTAGCTTGAATGTGAGACTGACGAAATGAAGTCTCCCTCAGAGCAAACAATAGGGAAAGTCTTATCTTCTGAGGACTAAGATGTTTGTCTTTTCCAGAATTTGCCTTAACCATTTACTTGCTCCACCAATCATTTTACAGATATTCACCTTGCTTAAAATTTCCAGTTTCTCCTTCACTTCCTCTTCCCTTGTATTGCTTTAATAAAACATCACTGCATACCCACAGATTGCTCTTTGTGCCTGTCACTGACTACTTCTGGTTTTTCAAGAGCCATTTGAATACCAGTTAAAATTTGGCCTGAATATTCCTCTTTGGTTGCCGCTATTTTTTTTCTCCTAAGTTCTGTATAAAATTGTTTTCTCTTCCATTTCTACTTCATTCCTGAGATACCTAGGGTACGGATTAGGACACAGATTCGTAATTCACTTGTCCAATCTATTTTGGCACAAATGGGAGAGCCCCTTTTTGAGTTAGAGATGAAGATCAAATGTAGTGGTGGGAACCAGAGCTTTTGTACGGGAATAAGACTAAATGACTTAAGTGCAGCATTACAGTTTCGGAGAACAAATTTAGTAAACCTTTCTTAACGTCAGTGTTCTTTTCACAAAAATCTTAAGACTTCTATTTCCATCCATTTGCATGCAAACTTCAAGATGTCCTTGTTTTTTACCGCTGAGTAGTATTCTAATGAGTATCCTGAGTGAGGTAACCCAAACCCAGAAAGATGATTATGGTATGTACTCACTCATTAGTGGACCCTAGCTATAAAATAAAGGTCACCAAACACTTAGCTCGCAAGCCCAGAGAAGCTGAATACCTAGGTGAACCCAAGGAAAGCATACACAGAACCTCCTGGAAATTGGAAGCAAACAGGATCATCAAGCAAA